>APFE030102137.1:32184-48582 GCA_000404065.3 Pinus taeda | reverse complement strand
AGAGGGGAAGATGAGCTCAAGGGATAAGAGGTGCAACCTCCATGGTAGGTGTTGAACTAATTTATTAACACAAATTAACATAAGTATTTAGTTATCAATCTAGGTTTGTAAAACTTGGAGTCAAGTCCACAGTGTATAGATATCAGATGTAGCTAAGCTTAGAAGATAAAATTTGAAGAGTTAAGGAAGTACATATTACAAATATAAACCTATTTTAACATTTTCTAATTCACTTATGTAATATGTGACGGATGAGGCTCCTAACTTAGGAGAACCAGGATGTCGTTCCCTACAATTCTACTTTCATGAAGATAAATCCAAATCACTAATTAACAATGGTTTATGATGCAGAAGATGTAAAATAAGAGGCTCCTATTTAAGGAAGACTAGATTGTTCTTCTTCACAATTCTACTATAACATAATCACCATTGCTTCAAGCCAGAAATGCAGAAATAACTTCAAATAAGAAAGGAAGAATGAAATTCAGTTTTAGTTCAAGATCAAATAGAAGGGGAATTTAACTTAAATTCTTTTGTGTCCCTTCATATGTACATTAAAATTAAACCAATATCCATTCAAAAATCATCACACATTAATTCAAATAAGCAAATCTAAAACAAAACAAGTAAACAAATCTAAAGAAACTAGTTCATGAAAATTAAGCTAGTTTAACAATGAAGTGTACTTAGCTTGGAGTGGGGGCCCTCCACCATTGCCTTCCACACTTGAGGATGCTATAAAATGTTGAAAATTCAGTCACTCATCCACACCAATGAACAACAAAATAAAAGTAGAACAGGTTCTTCTAATTAATCTCCAATATTCAAATGTCTCAGCATAAAGTTATATAAAAATTACATACATAAGCCTTCAAAGTTTTGGTTTAAATAGAAGATAATGGTACAAACTGATCTAAAGTCTCTCTAACAACCATATCTGTTCATATCCATCTATCCAAGTCGAATTCATCCAATCCATCACTAAAATATGGAAAAACCCATGAAATCATAAAACTACCTTATTTCCTAGGGATTTTCTGGATGATTGGTCATGTTTGAACATCCTTGACTAGTCCTAATAAAGCTTGTTTTGACCGAACCAAGTGGAATTAGTTCAGTTCTATTTCCCAAGCTTTCCATTCATGCATCCAACTCGAGCCCAAGTGTCTTGCAAATATTTCATCCACATAGCTATTACGGGAATTTCTAATTCTATCCAAAATTGCACTTGCAACTCAATTTTCATAAAAACTTCTAGAAATTGCAAAATTAAAATTAAATACCTAAATATGCATAAAATACATCAAAATGAGATGGATTTGATGGAAAATGGATGGAAAATATAAGGATTAATTAGGTTTCCTTAAGCAAAAATGGACCAAAACTAAGGGCCAACAGTAGGATCAAATAAGATTCAAACTTCTTATGCAAGGTAAATGGCTAAACAAACTCTGGAAGCTTATGGAAGGTGAAGCTTCGGGATTCTTTTTCATTTTATTGAATTTCTAGAATCAGGGCAGCCATAGGAAGGGATAACCCACAACTAATCAGAGCAGGTGTAGAAGGGAGCAACCTATTGCTTAATGCATGCCCCTAAAGGGGCAGGGTGCGTTGGGCCTTAAAAGCAGTGAAATGAGGCAGTTATGCTAAAAACTCAATGATTTGGGAGAGTCATGCTTAGGGATTTGTTTAGGGAAGATGACAATGTGTTCATGGATGATGATTGATCTAGTTTGCAAACTTATTTCGCAAATGCGACAAAATATCGTATAATAGATTTCCCCTAAAGTGAAAAGTTAGAAATGACAATTGATTATTGAAATGCTTTACCTTGTGACAATTTCAGATCAAGAACTAGTCAAGACCATCATCTGCTAAATACATTTTCATCATGATATACTTTATGAGGGAGACATACCCATACTCAATAGATAAGCTAACATTACATGTACAATGATCGACAACTCACGTCCATTGATGACAAAATGTGGACTGGTGATTGGATGAATGTTTGTATGATCATGGCCATGATAATTTGTGATATTGCATTAATCTTGAAATAGTATCCTAGAATGATGAAACTATATCTGGGGTCTTCTATATCATTCACATGATCATATAATCTATGAGTCTCACCATGCAAGTAAATGAGACAAAGTTTAACATGGTAGACACCATCTGATTACCAGACAATGATGTAAGTTATTAATAGAAGTGAGAGAAACCACCAATGATGTTAATGGATCTCAAGGTACTACAGTACAATCAGTATGGTGTGAATAAATGAGTTCATTTTGAACACCACACAATATTTTGGTTGAAGGAAAATGATGAAAACCTGTCACTGAGAGTGAGGAAACTTTCCATTGACATATGCCAATTCCCAAGGTACCAAAGGGAGTTCCTAAGTCATCTTCCTAGATAATGAGATGATATCGAAAGGAAGCAACCAATCGTAGGAGGGCCTTGATGTGTCCCCCATCAATGACACAAAATAGTTATCGTGATTTGAGATAGAATGATGATGATATGTAACTAGTTAAGCAATGTTAGACATGGAATGAAGGCTTAAGATTATTGTAACAAATATTGATTGAATGACTTCTCTTCAACATACCGATGACACTGAATGGATTTGGAAGCATTAATGCAAAACCAAAAGAAGAGGCTTTGACATGGTATGATAAACCAAAAGAAATCATATTTCATAATCCCACAACCACAGAGATGAAGTGGAAGATTGTCATGTTCAAGAGTGACTTGCTTCCATTAATAAGTCGAGTACCCTATTTTCCTAATTTCCCCAAACATTTCTAGTCAGTACGTCTTTATTTTTGACAAGTTTCAGGAGGATAGCATATGCTCGATCTCTAAGTTCACACTTAAGATGAATCCCTCTAAGTATTTTTTATGAACCCTGAGAAGGATTGTTTCGGTCCTGTCATGTTCGATGAGTCCATCATTGTTTGATGTTTTTACGAGTCCATCGAACATAAAATTTTATGTCTTTTTCATGTTTAAAGAGTTTGAAAAAGAGGCAAAAAAAAGAAAACTCCAAAGATTCCTTTTTGTAATTAGTTCCTTGAGTCCAAAAAGATAGAAAATGATACCTAAGAGAAACTGTTAGCCATGATCAACTAAGGTATTCCTTTTTTGTAAGTAGTCTATCCCAATCCATAAAGGGTTAAAATTATATTGAGTAAACCTATTTTCGTATACTTTAAAGAGTTCGAAATACAAGTGCTCGACAATGTTTCCATATTTTGGGAGTAGGAAAAGAGTTGAAAGAGGACTCCATGATCCAGGGGATCAGTTTAGTGCTCAAAATCAAAAGTGTTCAAAAGTGCTTGAAACTTATATCAGTGCATAGATCTTGGTGATTTGAATCCAATGCAACTTGAATTGTTCAAAATCAATATTGTATACTCCAAATATCGTGTTTCGATATAATTTTTTACACTGACTAGGCATGTGACTATGTAGGGTGATTTTGTTTTTATTGGCCAATGGATTTTGCCATGTGTCTCAATTTGGTTGGTCAAATTTTCTTGAGTGTTGATTGACACATAATTTTATTTTAATATTATTAGTAGCTGATAGTGTATTGGGGTGGACCAATGGGGGAGAGCCATGTGGGCCAATTGCAAGCTGCCACATGGCCTCCACTGACAGGTCAAGGAATTTAAGGGGCCAAGTTTCCCACAGGATTCGAACCAATGACCAAGCATCGAGCAACACAACCACCTACCACCTCACCACACCATATTTTCTAACCATATGGTTCTCGGCTTACAATTAAACCATAACACAAATGTGTTTTAGAGTTAGGGTTGAGACTAAGCCCCAGCCTTGGTCCCTGCACCCTTGAAACCAAGGGGCGGGACCAAGGGCCAGGGCTTAGCCCCGTCCTTGTGGTTATAGCCCATTACATAACACATAACAAGTGGAACCATGGCGGGAGTTGGAATGGGGGAAAGCCCCTAGGGGATTAGCCCTAGGCCATATGCAACCCCATGCAACCATAGCCAGACTCAGCAGAGGGGCCAACCCCAAGGCATATACACCCTATATGACCATAGTCGCTGGAAAATGGAATGCACCCAGAATATTGGCACCCGATGCAAACACATGTGCACTAATACGACCATGATGTTATGTGATGGGGGGTTGGCTAGCAGGGAGTGACCGTTAGACCCATCCCCTAGGCACATGGGCCCCATACGACCACATTTTTTCAAAATTGGGCATTAGTAGATAAGATAATTGTCTAGCAATTTCACCCATCGAGCGAGATTGTAGGACAAGTTTACGTGCATGTTTCGGATTTGGGGCACTCAAGCCAAGTTTGGGATAGATATGGAAATTGAAACATAAATGGTAACAAACATAAATTTCTTATTTTCTAAACAAATGAGGTGCAGAAAGAACCCATATGGGGGTTTTTGACAGTTCTCGATCCATTGTAGACATTTTTTTTTCATTCTACGTATTTTAAATCCATGAAAACACAAAATTGAGCATTTAATGAAAGAGGCCCTACATTGGAAGTTGGACAAGGAGATGTAGCCAAGAAGAGGGGTGAACTCCTTTATTATGTTTGTTTTGTATGTGTTTCTAATATGGTATTTTTTTCTATGTTTTAGCTGTTAATTAAGTTCATAAATCATTTTTTATGTGTTTTTTGACTTGATCCATTACCCAAAATACATTAAAAAAAAAAAAAATCACTTACAATTTGTATATCACCTTCACATTTCAATTGCAGATAATTTTGGTATTAGAGAATTAGGTAATTGTGAAGGTTTGATTTTGTTTGCAAGTGTTTTTATGATGGTTACAAGGTTGAAGCTTAAAAGAGAAGGAGAATTTGTGGAGCCAAGATCTCAAATTATCTCAAAGAGAAAACTCACACCTCAAGCTTCAATAGTCATGGCACATGAAGAAGGTCCTGAAGGGATGTCTGAAGATGAAAGAAATTTCATAAAAGATTTCTTTGAGATGTCTGAATTGGTAAAGGTTCTTTACAAAGAGAGGAATTCAAGGTTGTATGGAGAGAGCTCAAAAACTCCAAAAGGAGATGGAGGAAAAGGAGATAAACCTCCAAAATGAAATGGAGGAAATGGTGAAAAACCACCACCTTCACCTCCATTCTCATCCTTATCTTCTTCTGCTTCTTCAACCCTTCACAAACACCTCCAAATTATCCAAAGGGGCATGGTAAAACTCCTTTGTTAAATCTTGATATTAAGTTGGAATTTCCTATTTATGATGGAAAGGTAAATTCAAATAAATTGGCTAATTGGGCTCATTAGATTGAAGTGTATTGCAAGATACAAAGAATCAAGGATGGTGAGACAAAAATTCATCTTGCTTCTCTTAGATTGGAAGGTGCAACACTTATTTGGTAGGAATCCAAAACTCAAGAGGACATGAAGAAACATGGTAAGTTTTTATCCTCTTAGAATGATTTTGTTGTTTCAATAAGAAGGAAGTTTTATCCATTAGCATATATGAAAAAAGCTATCATGGATTGGCAAAACTTTAGGCAAGCTATGGGGAAAAATGTGCAAATCTATACTCAAGAATTTAGGAAATGTTCTTTGGATTTATGTATAGATCTATCCTCTCAAGATACGTTGCTCAAATAAAATGGAGTTTTACATAGTTACTTGAGACACACCATTCTCATGTTTAACCCTACAAAACTAGATAAAGTTTGTGTACAGGGAACTCATTTAGAAACAAGAGGGAAAAATGTTTATGAAGAAACTAGTGAGAAGTCATTCAAGTTTTTAGAAAAATGAAAAGGAAAGTTTAATGGAAAGGATAAAAATAATGCTTCAGTCAAGAAAGAAGGAGAAAAAACACATGTAAACATTGTTTTAAATAAGGTCATGATGAATACCATTGCTAGAAACTTCATCCTTAGATGAGACCCAAACAATTTAATAACAAGGAGAATCAAAAGATTGATGCAACTACATAACAAGATCTAGAATCTGATTTTGGAGATGAAACAAACATCACAGCCATGGTATTGAAAGGTAGGGATTCAATCGCAAGTACTATTTCTTCTAGAAAACCCATTGAAGCTCAAAATGAAAGAGAAAGAATAGAGTTGTTCCATATTAGAATCATCAAAAAACATAACGAGGTAGATACTTTGTTTGATAATGGTTCACAAGAAAACCTCATTTCATAAGACATTGCCAAGAAGCTAAATTTGGAAACAATTCCTCATCCTAAACCTTATCTTTTGGGTTGGGTATGTGACAATGCCAAGTTGCAAGTGACAAGAAAATGCATACTAAGGTTTTCCATCACTGGAAATTTTATTGATGAGGTAGAACTTGATGTGGTACCACTTGACATTTGTGGGATTGTTTTTGGAAGTCCATACTTATATGATAGGAAGGCCATCTTTCATCTCCATGAGAACAAGTATCACTTGTTTAAACATGGGATTGAGTACATTTTCAAAGCACATAGAAATAAGTTGAATTTATCTCTTATGAGTCTTCGACAAATGAAGAGGTTTGTAAATGCTATTTAGAATTTTACATTGTTGATGATTAAAGATAAAGATGTTGAGGAATATAAAGCCTTTGAAGGATATGAATTAAGCTTGAAATACGCTTTCATTAAGGTTTCTAATCCATGTGATAATATGTTTTAGGAGTCTAACATGTTGCCTCCTAAAAGAGCAACACAATATGAAGTGCAATTGCAGGAGGATGCATCATTGTTGAACATTGATATGAATAAGATGTCAGTGTTAAAGAATGCAAGGCTCAAAAAGAAAATGCAAACCTATTTGACAAAGAGGACATTAGTTCTAAAATATTTTCTTGTAATTTTCATAATGTTTTTGCCTTGAAGAGGGATGGTGCATGGTGATGGCAATCACATTTGTTAAAGAGTCAAGCCAAGTGAAAGGCTAGACATGCTAAGCATCATTATGACTACAATGTTCAAGGTGAAGTGAACTTGAAATTGAATAAGTCTCCTTTGATTGAAGACATAGGAGATAATGTTCATATTTCTTTAACATAAGTTTTCTCTTCTAAACATCTTGAAGAAATGTAGCAAGATCCTATCCTTGATAGAGAAACAAGAACTTCAAGAAGAAGGAATAGGAAGCATCTTCATATGGGGTTCCAAGGTACAAATTCAAGCAAAGACAAATGGATTGAGAAGGGAAGGGTGAGGGAATAGTACCCTCATCTATTTGTTGACTAAAAATGATATTTTGGAGGTCCAAAAGCTTGCAGTTGGGAGGAGTGATCCAGGGGATCAGTTTATTTATAAAAATTAAATGTGTTAAAAAGTACTTGAAACCTATACTAGTGGATAGATCTCGATGATCTGAATCCAACACAACTTGAATTAATATCGTATGCTCTTGATATTGCATTCTGATAGAATTACTAAAAAGAAAAAAATTTAAAGTTAGGTTGCAAGTATGCCCATTCAGCAGTCCATACACTGACTGGGCATGTGACTAGGCACAGTGATTGTATTTTTATTGGCCAATGGCTTTCTTCCATGTGTCTCAATTTGGTTGGTCAAATTTTCCTAAGTTTTGATTGGCTCTGAATTTTATTTTAATATTATTTGTGGCTAAATTTGTATTAGGGTGGACCAATTGGGGATAATTAGAGGCTACCACATGGCCTCGAGTAAAAGTTCAAAAATTTGTTAATGGGCCAAGCTACCCAAGGGATTCGAACCAACGACCAAGCATTGAGCACCAAAACCACCTACCATCACACCACACTGGAGTTTCTTAACCATATGGTTCTCGAATTATAGTTAAACCATAGCAAAAATGTGTTTTAGAGTTGTGGTTAGGCCTAAGTCCCAACTCTGGTCTCTGTGCCCTCGAAATTAAGGGGAAGGACCAAGGGTCACGAATAAGCCTGAACCCAGTGGTCATAGCCCATGACATAACACATAGCAAGAAAAATTGTGGCGAGAGTTGGAATGGGGGCTAGCCCCTAGGAGGTCAACCTAGGGCCATATACAACCCTATCCAACCACAAGCAAAGTCAGCAGAGAGGCCATCACCTAGGGTGTGGAGCGGGGGCCAGCCCCAGGGCACATGCACCCTATATGACTACAGCCTCTAGAAACTGGCATGCGCCTGCAATCTCGAAACCTAAGTAGTCATTGGCACATTAATATGACCATGATGCCAATTGTTGGGGGCGCAACTAATGAGGGTGGGCGGTTAGTTGTGGCCCTTGGTCACGTGGCCCCCATATGACCGCATTTTCAGAAACTGGGCGTTAGTGGACAAGTTAACTACCTGACAATTTCGCTCGTCGAGCAGGATTATAGGCCAAGTTTGCGCGATAGTTCTGGGTTTGAGGTGCTCAAGCGAGGTTTGGGTTGAATTATAGAATGACTAGCTATGGAAATTGGGAAAAAACACTGGTAGCAAGCATAAATTTCTCAGATTTTGGCCAAATGAGGTGCATAAAGAACCTAGATGTGGGTTTTTGATAGTCTTGTATCCATTGGAGACATTTATTTTACATTCTAAGCAATGTAAATCGATGAAAATACAAATTTTAGCACTTAATGAAAGAGGACATGCATTGGAAGCTGGACCAGGAGATGTAGCCTAGAATAGGGGTGAAATCCTTTATCATGTTTGTTGTTATGTGTTTATTGTATGGTATTTTGTCTCTGTTTTAGATGCTAACAAATTTTAAAAATCGTTTGTTTATTTGTTTTGTAACATGATCCATTACCCAAAATACATAATAAACAAAAAAAAAAAAAAATCACTTGAAATTTGTATATCACCTTCAAGTTTAATTTACAGATCACTTGAAGGGGCTCCTTTTTCATAAGTTTATAGTGCCCCAAAATAGTGATAAAAGTGTTCTCTTTGGCCAAAATTATCTTTTTCCCCTCAAAACATGATAACATATGTTAAAAAACCATCAACCTACTCAAAAAAACACCAAAAAGATCAAAAATACCTATTTCATAATAAAAATGAGTCATATTTATGCCAAAACATTCAAACTAATAAAATGATTATGAAAATGACCATAAATAAACAAAAGCTAATTGATTTTTACCATTACACATTTTACCTCTTGGTGTAGAGGTCTGAGTGCTTTTTTTCCCAGTCTTTTGTAGCTAATTACGTTCAATATGTTGGACCATTTCAGGTGTCCTCACTTTCACGTAGGAGTTATAAACTTCCTCTTTCCATTTTGTGATTTAATGCAAGTTTTTTCAATGTTAAGGGCCTTAGGGCTCTAATTTCTCGCCGTAGAATCAACGCACCCCCAAAAAATCGAAAGGAGCACTAAACTAGGATGAAATACACTAGGGAAAGTGTTGTTGTGTGGTGGGCTCCAGTATTTCAGCAATAATGCTGCAACTCCTAAGACTCCCTTCTTTACTTTTATCAACCCGGTAGTTCGTAACAAACTTGGAAGCGACGGTGTTGTATGCACAAGTATTAGCTCTTGCCGCAGCTGTCACTTGGTCAGCTGGCACAAGTCTACTAGGGGCTTTAGCCAACTTCTATGAGCTCTTAGAAGAAGCTTTTAATTGATGGATGAAACCTAACTCAAAGGAAGCTAATCTACTTGCGAAAAGAGATTGACAAACTGAAAGAAAGCGCAAACCCTAGCAAACCCTAATTCTACCAGCTAGTCCTACTGATGCAAAGATGAGGGTGCAAACTACTGAAAGAGATGCCATTACTTCTATGAAGGGAAAATGCATGTGTTTACACTACCTTTATCCTAAGAAAACATCTTTTTGTATTTTTGATTAAGTTGTCAATTTTCTCATGCATGTGCTTGAACTGTGCTTTACTGTGCAGGGGTGGATCAAGGAAGAGGAATGCTTGGAAAAGGTTGGAAAGGTTCAAATAGGGTCTAAGGAGTCCCTAGCACTCTTCCAGAGAGTTTCACAAAGTTTGGCTATCAGGAAACCTCACTTGTGAGCTTCTACAGGAAGTCTGCAAGGGTTCTACAGGATGTTTCAGAATTTCTACAGGATGTTTGGAAATCGGTTTCTAGGGGATGGATGAGTGAGGGAAGGTGCATGGATGGTTCTGGAGGTAGGATAGGGGTCTAAAAATGGCCTAAGGACTGGTGGATGGAGCGGTGAAGAGGTGTAGAAGGCTGACTTGGCTTGAAGAAGGCTAAGGCAATGATGAGTAAGGAGGTAGGGTCACGTGGACAAAAAGGATAGATGGGAAACGAGAAACTTAGCTAAGAGACAGAACAGGTGGCTCATATGATACTTTAGGTGGATGAGATAATGGAGGAGATGCCCTGCGCGGTGTACCTTGACCAAATCAACAAAGGCTTGCAAATGATCAAATCTTGAACTAACCTAGTCTAACCATCAACAACATAGATGAACAGCAACTTTATTTGGGAAGAAAACCTTGTACATCAACTATGCAAAGAAACATTTCAGATGTCCAAACCCATGACTAATCTCTGCTAATGAAAAACAGTACACTAAGGATTGCATAGTCAAGAAAACTAGTGTTTTTGTTGAGGCAGCACTGTTTCCTCAATTCCAGCCCCAAATCCAATAAGGATGAGGTGAAACCAGGAGTGTGGTTGTCCCTTTTCTTGGAGGTTTTTCTGTTATTATCCTACCAAAGCACCTAAAGCGATGTCATTCATAAACAGTGCTCTATTCAAGCAACATAACAAAATCTACGTAACAGAAATATGTTCAAATGCATAAAGGAAAACAATGATACGTAAAGGGAAAGTAACAATACAGAAAGGAGGCCCTAGGCTCTCAGGTTGGGCCCAACCCTGAGAGCTATGGCTCCTATGAAAAACTTAGATTTGATAGGAAACCAAACTGCTTCTCATTATCTAAAAATAAGCATAAGAGTCATGCGAAAAATGGCTACAAAAGAACAAAATAGAACTGGCAGCACTGAGGTGCAAAATACACAATAGCTTCAAAAGTCTTTTTTCTAAGGCTGAGGCCTCAACATTTATACATCACGAGGGACCTAGCTGGCCTCCTCAATTTGTGGAACTCGCCTGTCAAACTGTGAGTTAAAAAGTCCCTTCTAAATGCTACCTGGCTGCCTTCTAGATTCGGTTTGGTGGTCTTTGGAGCTCGGAGTTGGGGGTGAAGATCCCAAGGAAGGGTTATTTAATGCCATAGGCAACCCCCCTTCGAATCCTCACCTCAGGCTTGGCTGTCTTATAGCCCATGATTTCTTTAACTTTGCTCCAATATGTGTCAAAAAACCTGAAATAAGCACGTGTTAACCACCTAGGAAAAGTGACTTCCCTTATTCGTACCAATGACATAAACATACTGAAAATAATGCATAAACTATAGAAAATGATGAATTTGAACAAGGACTGAACAAGGATAACTAGGCCAAATGAGCCCAACAAGTTACCAATTTTGGGGCTCATCACTAGTGTGCACTACTTGTCATGGAGAAGCATCTAATAAGCAAACTAGCAACTAAGCTATGAATCTACACTAAGCATACAAGTAAAATAAAGAGGAACCTTGGATGTTAGGGTTAGGCCCTAACCCAAGAGCTTTAGCCCTCAGAGTTAACTCAGTGCTGGCCCAAAACAAAACTCATTCTTATTACCAAAATGACATATTATAGCAAAAGAACTATCACAAGTCTCGCAGCTCGAAAATAGAATAGAGTTTTACAATTAAAATCCAAAATCTACTGAGGTCCTAGGCCTCTCTACTTATACATCTGATGTCTCCAATGACTTCCTTAAAATTAGGAAGGCTCGTCTCCCAAACTCGAGATAAACTGGTGCTTTGTCTTTCACTTGCTTGGTTGCCTTCTAGTCCTCATGATTTGGCTATTTGAACTCTAAATTGATGGAGGAATATTCAAATGGAGGAGTAGTAAATGAGGAGGATTTACCTCCTATAATCCCTTCCTTGTCCCATTCAAGTTTTGACCTTGGTCTTTGCCAAAATTCCTTGCTTTTCTCCTTTAATCCTACATTAAATGCACATTAGACCACAAAGAAAAATATCCAACTCTAACTCATCTCATAAACAAAATATAATCAAAAGTATGCAATAAGTTATGAGAATAGTTGTTTTCACTGAGCTAGGAGGTGAATTAAGGCCCGTATAATTGCCCATGAGGCTCATCATCAACCCCCTACTGAAAGTGTTGCTCATCCTCTAAGCAACTTAGTCAATATCCATATCCTTCATGGCTTTAGTAGCCTCTCTAACATCCCATGCCTCTGCTCTGGTCTCCTCTTCTAGTCCATAGAAGCCTGCTTTCTTTCCTATCTCTTTCCACTACCACTTTTCTTCTTCCTTTTTTCTCCCTTCTAGCATCCCTAAGAGTAGTGGTGGACTCCGTTTTAAGCCTATCCAATTGACCTTCAGCCATTCCATAGATTGCTTATTCATAGGTGTCCTGTTGAGTGACTCTCTCAACCTTTGCGGGGAGTGATATTCTCTTATCTTTAAGTTGTATGGCAGTGTGTTCCATATCCTCAGGCAAGCATGTATACTATCATATCCTAGTAGCCTAAACATGTCCTCAAAATGTGAAATTGCTTGCTCTTGGGAAGCAAGATATGTAGGTGCCAATTGAGGATCATTTGTAATCAAATTATGGGTATTGATGAGGACCATGGGATTTGATTGTTCAACTCTGATCAAAAGAGATTTAGTTTTCTCTCTTGCCAATATCCTTTTCATCTTTGTAGCCCTTGATTCCTCATGGTTCATCCATGATGCTAGAGCCATTAATTGTAGATCTCCTAGCTTGGAATTAGGGTCCCATACATTCATGTATGTGAGGGCCATGTTGTGCAAATAAAACTCAGCCATTTTGGCCCTATCCTCTAGTGTACTTTGATCACAAAGATCAATAAACTGCCTATAGTCCTAAAATGGCATGGTTCCCCTTTGTGCTGGTGTCTTAATTTGAAACTGCAACCATTGCTCTTTGAGGTAGAGAGCATAGGATTTAGCTAGAATCTTACACTGGATTTCCTCCAAGGACAAGCTGACCATACATGCTAATTGGTTCTCTCTTTCCTACAGCTGTCCCCTTAGCCATGCATTTTCTATCTCTAATTGATTTCTCATGATAGCTTCTCTGTCCCTCAAGACACTTAGCACTCTACCCATTTCTTTTAGTTTCTTCTTCATGTGCTCAATGTATTCCACCCCCTTTGATTTGGCGATCTTCATCCATCGGTGAGTTTTGGCCCTCTCCTTCTCAAGCTCGAAGAACAGTGGGATGGAGAATTTTGAGGTATGGCCTTGCCTTCTTCAATAAAGCAGTAAAAGGAGCCTAGGTTAGGTTGGGGGCTGGGTTCCTTTATCTCTGGGTCTTTCTCTTTAGCTTCTTACTGCTCTCCTACCTTTCTTTCCATTTTTTGTGCCTCCTGTAGATTGAGGAATGCTTTTTCTTCCTGCAGATTTTGTTGTGGATCCTATAGGATTGCCTTACCCTTTGAGGAAGTTGATATAGTAGTAGGCCTCCTTACATTGGTGATATGGGACTTAAGGGAAGGCAATCTATCTTTTTGTGTAGGGGAATCTTCAATCTCAATAGGAATTTTGGTTGATGTCTGTGGCTTCCCCTGTCTTATTCTTGTGCTCTTTCTTGTCATCAAATATAGTGGGGTCTGCCTCTACCTTTTTATTTTTTGTTTGATAGGGGTGTTGAGAGTAGTGAGGGAAGCTACTACCTCTCTCTCAGTGGCCTCTAGAGACACCCTATGTGACTCCTCCTTGTGTTTTTTTCCCTCTGTTCTATGGCCTTTTTCCTCTCCATCTTTCATGTCCTCTTTTTCTTGTAGATATTCAACATCTCTATCAATTTCCTCCTGAATTTCCACCTCTGTTTCTTCATCATCCTCCTTCTCTTCTCCCTCTTCTTCTTCATCTTCATCATGTTCCTCTGTGTCAGCTCCTTCTTCATCCATCTCATCTTCATCTCCTTTTGTATCTTCCTCTTCCTATATTACTTCCTCTTCACTAACAGTAGGACTAACATCATAAGTGAGATCTTTAATGCCATCCTCTATTGGCATGCCTCTAAAAACTAATAGGGGTTCTAAGGTTTTGGAGGGAATCTTCAATGAGGATCCTAATCAATCCATGGTGAGCTAATTGTTGGTTATTCCCCTCCTTCACTTTGATGCTTGAGCCTATGAGTGATGGAAGCAATAACTATGGTATGCTGAGCCTTTGGTGAGGGGCATTTCTACTCCAAATATCAATTCTTCAAGGATCCTAAAATGATAACTGTTGTGGGATTAACTCCCCTAGGGTTTTGGGTGAATACCCTAGTAGACGGAAGGTTATCTATGCAAAGAAACACACATTCCAGGCAATCATAATGTTATTATAAGCAAACTCTACGATAGGGGGCATACCTGAGGTCCTACATTCGAGAAGAGCCTCCAAGGGTCCAAACCCTTCTTTGAGTTCCTTTGCTCCTTTGACCTGCAAAACCAACAATTCAAGAGAGTGCAGTAGTATATGGACTAAACGTCATAAAGAAACCAACCTCATATTATAAGGAAAGGTAGTTAGTTATGCAATTAAACAACCTATCACATATGATTCATAACATGAACATCAAAACATGAAGAAGATCTATATCAGGAACAAAGACATGTGTTTCTTTTATTATAGACAAAGAAAGTACATAAAAAGAAAAATTTCACTTGAGTCATCCTTTTGCAGGCTCCAAGCGGAACCGTCTCCCGGATTCATCTAGTCTCAAGCCTTTAACAAACTCCTTCCATGACTTACTCCATGATCTCTCAAGTAGTATGAAATCATCAACACACACAACGAAACAAGGGTTTCCTGTAGGATGGGGGGAAGTGCAAGAGGCACAAGGATCTTTAGACCTGGTCAGGGAAATCTGAGCATAGCAATCTTTCTCTCTCCTCTCTCCTCCCCTTGGCCTTCCCATAGAAGCCTTTTTATACTTCTCCCAAAGTATTTTTTTAGTCGGGACTTCGTTGGGAACAGTTGGGCCACGGGCACTAACAGGTGATCAATAGGTAAAACCCATGATCTCCGCCCAAAATTAAGGAGATTTTTATTTTTTAAGGGCTTTTATACATATACGCGGGTTGGGTATACACAGACCTGCATATACACGTGTTTAGATCAGGGAAATGTCGCATATAGGGAGAAAACACTGTTTTTTTAGATTTGGGACCAGATCTGGTAGGAGGGGTTGCCCTAGGCCATGAGTGGAGCTTCACAAACCTCAAGAGTGAGATTTGGAGCTACAACAGATGCCCCTAATATATGAGGTTAGAAGAGGTACATGATGGTCAAAATGTATTAAGCAAGTTCATGGAAAGGAAATTTGTTAAAGACTGAGAAGGACTGCACCAGAATTCAGCCTGCCAAACCACAAAAGGAGATCAGAATGAAACATTGTCTGAGGCGGGCATACCCATGCTCAGAGAAAATACAGCATGTCCACATATCAAGTACAAGTGGATCCACCATGTATACAAGTATAAATGACTGGAAAATACATAATGGATCATCTCATCATGATCAAACAAGTACATGTCTGAATATCACATATAAAAATGTCAATGATGCTGAAAGATGAAGTGGATCACTGATATCAAAGACTGATCCCGAAAAGTACCAAATGAACATGATGGAATAAGATGGTACTACACTGCCAACTCAGGTGCCAGCATATAAAATGTCACCATGAATGACTGCAACATATAAGGTGAAGTGGTATCTACTAGCAGCAACAGGAGCAATTATCAAGTGAACCAAGGAATGCTGATACAACCTGAGGTCTTCACCAACCACAATGGTACATTTCTACAACATGGGAATAAATGATCTGAAGTCGACCATGTGAGAAATCATTTGATTACCAGTCATTGATGTATACCATTAACAAACATGAGACTACTCACCGATAATGATAATGAGCATCAAGGTACCCATTACAATCCAACAAGTGTGAATAGATGAGCTGGAGTTGAACACCTGTAAGAATCTATCGATCAGGAGACAATGATGGTTTCCCACTGTTGATAGTGAAGGATCTGCCACTAATGACTTCAAACCCCAAGGTACTGCCAAATGGACTCTAGATCTCTGCCGCAGAGCAATGAGTCAAAGTCAATAGGGAAATATCCACTAGAAGGAAGGCATTAAGGCATCCTCCATCAATCTAGCACGAGTGTAACTCGTAGGACAATAATGCGGAAGGGATCTGACGAAAAAGATGTAGTAACCCAACCGAAGTACGTTTCCAGCGTACACAAGATGTGGCTAGCGCACAACAGAAACCCTCTGAACCAACCAATAATGAAAGCCGACACAGAGGCAAGGTATCCACCAATAGGGTCAAATGGAAACCAAGGTACTGCA
>APFE030102137.1:20755-31700 GCA_000404065.3 Pinus taeda | reverse complement strand
AGGGAAACCACTCAGTCAAAGACCCATGATATTGATCGATGCTGAGCACAAGGTGACCTATCAATAATGAAAATAGGGCCATGGTGCAGCTCTAGGCCTGTCCTCAGAGCAAGATGTCATCATTGATAAGGACAAGACCTACCAGCAAGAAGTCAATGGAGACCTTCTCAAACCGGCACGAGTAAAGGACCAATATAACTGATGTGATGATAGACATAGTACTAACAACCACGGATGGTCGACTAAAAAATAAATCAAGAGACACCACAAAGAGGCCGATTCAAGCTAACTTCCCTTGAACAAAAGCACGACTCAATGTGATTATGTGGCAGCATATGATGGCTCTGTATAAGCTCGTTGCATAGGAGGCATAAACGAACCCTCCATATGATTGGAAGAGATAACCAACCGGGGGAGAACTGACTCATTAACAAGGTTAAGGCATACCTAAGTCAAACTAAATCCCACCCAAGTGGAGGAGACTTTGTTTCGAGTGCTTTGTTCAAGGGCGACACGACTGACTCTAGTTGCCAACAATAAATGGAAATACTGTCCCGTTCTCGCTCTTTTTTGAAATATATAATTTTTTGGTCTTTTTCTTTAAATCTGGAAAAAGAATAAAAGAATGTTATAGTACAGTGGAAAGAACGAGTGCCAGTGAAGCATATGATCTAGTTCCTGGGATTGGAACATTCTTATGCTCAATGTAGGGAGGCAAAAACTGGCCAGAGACACTCAAAGGTGTGTTCCTTCCACTGGTCAAGGTGTGTCAAGCTACATAGGTCAAAGGTATGCAAGTTTGATTTTGCAGTTGTCATGGTCAAAAGTTGGCTTAAACATGAGTCCAAGTGAAGCCGGCTTAAGGCCAAAAGGTGCAGATAGTCAAAATGCAATGGAGTAGTACAACTCAACACAAAGGAGCATCTAGGGTATAAGGCCAGAACGAAACGAAGAAGCAAAGAGGAATGAGTCTTCATCGTATAAGTCATGGCAGGACTACAAAGGACTCCTGAGCCTACTCAAATCGGAGTAGCATGGGCAACAAATGTCAGTGAGGTGCTAACTAGGATGCCCATGTAAAGGATGGCTCTGCCATCGTGTCATGATTTAAATAATCGGCAAGCGAAGATGATTTGCGAACCATAACATGATGGGATCGACCCTATGGCAAGTGTATCAACAGATGGAGGCTAGTATGCATGATGCAATGGAAAAAATGGCTTCCCTAACCTATATGCTAGTGAGAAAATGATACCTACCATGACGGGTTGGCAGTCATGGAACCGTCTCAAAATAGTCGAAAAATGTCCAAAATGTCCTGAAAATCAAACCATTCTCGACATTCCAAGCTCCCAAGTTAAAAGTTACATGAGACTAAACAAAATCAATTTTTGAAACAATTTGACATTTTCAAAGCTTATAAAAAGGATTTTGGACTCACCATTTTCACCATTTGAGTTTGAGAGCAAAGAATTGGAGCAAAAGGAGCAAACTTCCCATATGCCAAATTCAACCGTTCAAATTCCTCAAAAATCTCCAGGTAACCCTCATTCTTAACTTGTAATTGATTGTGATTGTTTTTAGAAGATTTAATTAATGTTTCACCGTTGAATTTCTTGCCAAAATTTTCTCTGCGGTGTATACATGGGTTGGTAATATGAAACCCGCGTACACATGGGCCCTACACGTGACTGTGTGTAAAGGGGACCCACGTATATGCTGCAGACATTTCAAACGAAAAAACTAACAGTTGAAATTGATTTTTCTTTCAGGATGACAATCACCTGGCAAGAAAGAGAGCATACCGCAGTAGATGAATTACAGGTATGCGGTTTGCTTAAGTTTTTCAAATTACCAAATATGAAAGCAAACGCATGTCTGCTCAAGATGCTTCTTGATTACTCGAACATCGAGGAGGATGATTTTATGATCGATCAGATGCCACTCAGGATAGAAGTGGAAGATATCTATTTCATTACAGGCCTTTCCCAAAGGGAAGAGGTAGTACATTTCCAGGGGAGAACACAGAGCAGTCTCTCCATAGAGGACTACATATAGATATATTGCCCGGGACATCCGAAGAAAGTCGGAATTCATATTTCCATCACACATGTGGCGAGTCTACCGCTGAGAATAATCATGTTCATCATAGCTCAAGTGAATGGATCCGCTTCCCTGCATTAGGCATCACGGCTCAACATGAGCTTGGCGGTTGACTGTTTGACCACAGTGTTTGATTGGTTTACTCCTCTTTTGGCTAGCATGAAAAGACAACTCACTTCTATTAAGAGAGGATAGACCAAAAACTTCGGTTATGGGAACATTTTGTGCTTTTTCTTCTTCGAGAGAGTCCCTGCACTTCGTCCCAGAGTACCAGTTTCAATCAGTGCCCTGCGAGATCCTCGAATGGGCAGGTGGGCTGACCTGATGAAATGTTTGGGAGGTGGAGAGGTCCCACGGACTGCTTTCGACGATGATTTCTTTTCCTGGTGGGATCAGCAAATCATCGCCATTGATGACTACCCCTATGCCAGGTTGGATTTCTGAGGAGATCCCGATCTAGCATTACCACCGACCACAGCATGGGGTGAAATTGGTAAGTGATTTTTGATTTTATGTTTTTTTTTAATTTTTCAAATATAATAATGAACTTTGAAAATATGTTTGATAGGATTCAAATGACTAATATAATGATCATGTTCTAGATATTGGGCCTGTATGACCAGATGAGTTCCCATGGCACAAGCATCGTGGCCAAAGGGCCGAAGAGGCGGCTGCAGCTACGAAACGAACTCTACACATAGTTCAGTGGCATTTGGTGAGGCTGACCCACTGAGTGCCGATGGCAGCAGTAGAAGACCTTCCTATAGAGATGTAGCGTCATGTGGTTGGCATGCCACGTGACTGGGTCCACACTTTTAGGCGTGTAGCCAATGCAATAGTTGCCTACTTAGCCGCTCATCCTGAGCTGGGGAATTAGATATAGTGGACATGATTATGGGCATTTGAGTCCCAATTTTGTATATTTTTTGAATAGAATTATGTACACTCAAGACGCTTTATGATATATATATACATTTTGACTTTTTGATGCTTAATTTATTGTGATGAATGATTGATGTGCCAATCTAATGCTTGATAAGCGATAGAATCAACTAACCAATTATGAGATCTTGGAATATGCAAATAATTAATATAAGTAAATAATGTTTGCGACAACCTCACCCTTAAATACTGGCAATATAAACATGGATCCCTTACCCGATAAATGTTATTTAATTGTGACACTATCAATTGTGAATCAAGATAAACTACCAATGAGTCGATTTCGTGCGAAATTGCCTTAGATAGCAAATTAATGACGGAATTATACTCAGCCATATTGTTTGAAGCAGGACCGATGCATACTCCCCTTGACATCATCAATTGACTAGTTGGATAATACAGTACCCAAGCTGTGGAAGCGAGATTCTGAGTGTGCCGACTAGCACCATTGGTGAATCCAAAATAGACCAAGCCATCCATCAACACCTGCCAAAGAATACCAAAAGGTGTTGATATCACAAACTCTCGACAAAATATGTAAAAATATACATAATCTACAAAGAAGCCATTGCCTAGCTACTACTTAAGCAAAGTACTTCTTAAGGTAGATCCCGTTTCAGGGTTCCGCCAATTTATTTCCTTCGAAATCGATTAACTCATATGACCCTTTTGTTAAAACTCGTTTAATTATGAAGGGACCGTACCGCATAGGTTTGAATTTTCCTACCCACAAGGTGTTCTTATCTTGGTCATAGACCAAGACAAGGTCACCTTCAGAAAAGACACGAGGATGGACAGCTTTATCATACTGGGTTTTAACCCTTTTCTTATGAACCTCATTTACTATGGCTGCATCTCAACGCTGCTCATCGATATGTTCCAAGTGAAGGAGGCGCTCTTCAAGACCAGAGGTCTCTGGAAGGAGCTCAATAGCTAACTTAAGAGATGGAATTTCAAATTCGATAGGAAAGATAGATTCCAACCCATAAACTAACTGAAAAGGTGTAAAACTTGTAGCAGTCTTGACGGAGGTTCGGTATGCCCATAGAGCTGGATACAACATAAGATTCCAATTGGATCTATTTTTATCAATTGTACTTTGTAGGATCATCTTAAGAGTTTTGTTTACTGCCTCGGCCTTTCCATTGGCCTGAGGATAATAAGGAGACGGACGTTCCTGCCGGAAACCTAGTGTGAGAGCCAATTCGGACATTAGTTGATTCTGGAAATGACTGCCATGGTCAGTGACAATCTCTCTTGGGATACCGAACCTTGAAATAATCTAATTAAAAAGGAACAATGCCACTGTCTCACTATCATTCTTATAAGTGGGCATGGCCTCAGCCCACTTCGTGAAGTAGTTGATGACCACGATAATATACTTGTGATTCGCTGCTGAAGGCGGATGACAAGTCGTAAAATCAATAACCCACTTAGTAAAGGGACCGATAGTGACAACCGGAAAAAGAGGAGTTGGATGTGTGTGCATCTTCCGTGTATAAACTTGGCACGGGTGACAGCGTTTGACCGCTTCAACACAATCTTTGAAGAGTGAAGGCCAAAAATAGCTGGCACGCAAGATACACTGGGCTGTAGCAAGGCATGATAGATGACCACCACAAGCTCCGTTGTGGCAATCATTTAGCATAGACTCTACCTCTTCTAAGGTTAAACAGTGCTGAAGGATTGAATCAACCCCTCGAAAATATAATGTATCACCAATAATGACGTAATTTTTATCGAGGTGATGTAATTTGTGATGTTAATCCTTAGAGAAAGAAGAAGGAAACTTCGAAGTCTGGAGATAAAAAATGATAGCTCCATACCAAGAGTCGAGTGAAGAGATGAGGAATAAATGTTCGTTGGGAAAACTTTCCTCATAAACAGTATCCTCTCCACAAGGCAGCTCAGAAATTAGCTCGGTAAAAACCATATCTTTCTTGGACTTAGCGGACAAGAACTCGAGATCAAATTCTTGTAGAATGACAATCCATCGATTATATTTGCCCCCAGTCACTTGCCTAATGAGGAAAAACTGAAACAGATTGACTGCTACCAAGACAAATGTTTTGCGTAGTAGGATATAATGACAGAGCCGCTGGACAACATGGGCAGCTGCCAAGGCCAACTTCTCAACCGGAGAATAGCAAAGTTCAGGACCTATCAAGCCTTGGCTCAAGTAATAAATCACGTGCTTTGTGAGAGCATCGTCTTCCTGAACGAGAACCATACCAATGGTTGATTCTGCTACAGCGAGATATAAAAGGAAGTCCCTACCATAATCTGGTGGACTCAAAAGCGGGGCAGAGACTAATGCCTTTTTCAAAGCATCAAACGGCCGCTGCGCAAAGTCATCTCACACGAATGAAACCCTTTACAGAGCAAATGCATAAACCCTTTAGTGATCTCGGCATAGTTCGCTATAAAACGTCTTAAGAAATTAGCCTTCCCTTGAAAACATTGAAGTTGTCAAATGGAGGATGGGGGAGGAAACTAGACTATTGCCTCTACCTTGAAGGGATCTACTCTAATCCCTTCATTTGACACAATGAACCCTAACAACCGACCGGACATAACCGTGAAAACGCACTAGTTTAGATTCAACCAGATTTTATAAAAATGACATCGCTCAAAAACCATTCGAAGGTGACTGGGATGATCAGTTCTTTTTCGAGAATGAGCAATGAGATCGTCCAAGTATGCTTCGATGATATGTTTGATGTCGTGGAAAGCATATGACATGGCCCACTGGAACGTGGGTCCAACATTTTTGAGACCAAACAACATCTTTCTGTATGCAAAGGTACCCCAGGGACATATAAAAGTCGTCTTATGTTGATCTTCAGGACGGATAGAAATTTGATTATAACCAGAAAAGCCGTCCATGAAGGAAAAAATCTCATTACCCGCACACTCGTCAATAATCTGATCAATGAATGGCATGGGGTAATTATCTTTCTGACAAGCTTATTTTAAGTCCCTAAAGTCGATGCATACTCGGATTGTTCCTTGCTTTTTATCTACCGGGATTGGATTAGAAACCCAATCGGTAAGAGGAACAGGGTATATAAAACCCACCTTGAGCAGCTTTTCTACTTTAGCTTTAATGGCTGCCACTTTCCTAGGATTAACCGGTCGAGGCCTTTGACGAATCGGCTTAGTGTTTTCATACGTCTTGATCTCATGCTAAACTATAGAAGGATCAATGCCAGGCATTTCCTCATAAGACCAAGCAAATACATCTCGAAATTATTTGAAAATGTCGGTGTAAATTTGCACCTCTTCAGGGGAACATTCAATTTCGATGAATAGATTCTCAATCACGTTAGGTTCCCTAGAGATGTTTATAGACATCGTTTCTGAGATCACCGACATATTACCTTTGGCACGAAAGTGTGCTGGAGCCAAAGGATTCGATATCTTACAAACATCACTAGTGAATAGCTTGGAGAACTTAGCTTCCACTTCCCGCAATGGAGGAAGGAAATATGAACGATGGTGTAAGTCTTCCCAAGGTTGATCTACACCCATCATCACTTCGAGGATTGCTTCTTCAGAAGGTAAAACCGTATCTAAGCAGTCCAAGGCGGAGGTGGAATCAAAGGCCCAAGCCGGGGACACATAACCCTCAAACTCCTCTTCAGAAGAAGGAGTAGAGTGGTCATATGCAGAGTTAACGATACACTGATATCTAAGCTCAGCCACAGACATAGAGGATGCCATTCCATTTGCTTCTCCTTCAGATAATGTGGTCGTAGGTGAAGGCAAGGTCCAAGGGTCCGAAAAATAATGAGTTCGGAAGAACCCTTCCCGAGTAGACTCCTTGGATGATGAAACGAAATTAATTCGAGTGATAGGAGAGGGAAAATCAAAGGTACCCATCAATGAGGGATACATCCCAACTCCTAGATTCTCAGTAGGTGGGCGAGGGTTATCCATTAAGGGGATAGTAGAGTTAGAAGTTGCTTGAGGATCAATTGGACAATAATCCAACTGATCTACCTTAATGATTTTCCCTTCATGAGGAAAGAAAATGACATGAAATAGAGTTGAAACAACGGAATCCATCTCGTATACCCAATTCCTTCCTAAGAGGAGATTATAGTCTAGATTAGCATCTATGACCTCTACTTCAACATTGACGACCTTTCCTCCAACACATATAGGAAAGGCCGAGATAATCTCATGGGGCTTGTGAGAATGCCCATCAAACGCAGTCAAAAGGGTGGGTGAAGGAAAAGCTGAAGGAGATCCAATGGCCTTCCAACAAGACATCCACATGACACACGTGGAAGCTCCCTCATCAATAACGGTGTGAAAAATATTAGTCTTTCAGTATGTAGACTTTGTCTGGAAAGCCATGTGATGAGGGAGTCGCTTCTTGACATTTAACATGTCAAAAGTGAGCACTAAAGAATTGGTTGGATCAACTGCCCCAATTGTCGAGAGTAAAGCACTTCGCTGAGCCGGACACGACTGGAGAACCTCTAAAGCGGACATGGCGCATGGACTTTCGGCCAAATCCTCCACAATGGAATAATTCTAGGCAGCCCTAGCATTAGGATTGATAGTCGCGTGTTTAGCGGAACCTTTCGGTATCTGTGGTATAGTCTCAACAGGGGGTCGCTCAATATGAAGGTCGATATTTCCTGGAGTAGTTTTGTCCTTGGAAGTTTTGGCTTCACCGTAATCACGTGACTGAGTAGCCAAATGTACATTAGAATCCATCATGAAAACGTTCGATGATTTTTCCCCTTCCTGGTTGCCCCCCGAGGAGGTACCAGGATTTGAACTTATGCCAGCAAGAAATTGCTGCCCTTGGGGAAAAGGGTTGGTTAAAACAACTTGAGAACTAGAAGCCCCTTGCTGCCCTAACAAGTACTGAGCGTCTTGAATCTTCGGGCAGAGATGAGTTAAATGGTCTCCACTAAACAACTTGCATGGAAACTTGACTTTATTTTTAGACCCATTTCTACCCCCACCAGCATTATTGTCGGATTTATTTGTATCATCCTTCCCATCCTGATTCTTTTCCTTACCTCGTCCTTTCTTTTTCCCATTGGAGTTTTGATTTCCTTTGGGGTTATCAGATTGGATGGCATTAATTGAAGAGGGTAGGGAAGACGAAGTAGTAGACGATGTGACTTGGTTGTTTGAAGCAATTTGCAATGACAACTACTGCAATTGGCTCAACAAGTTCATCGCATTCTTATCTACCAATCTAACAATACCATCCCCATGGGGACTTGGCTTCGACTTAGCTATGTCAACCTTTGACCCAGGAGCATTTGGCAAGTATTTTTGTAGAATCCCAAACTGAGAGTAGATCAGTTCTAATTGCTGGGCCCTAAAAATGGCTTGCTCCTCGGAGTAAACTCCGGACATCGAGACATTCTTAGAGATCTCAGGTTGTAAAGATTTCAAAAATAATTTGAGACGGTACTCTGGAGGGATTTCGGCTTTTATGAGCCTCTTTCTCCGTCTCCATTCCTGAATATGGTAAGAAATGTGAGTTGCCATGTCCTGACGAAAATTGGCCAAAAGTTCAGTTCCAGCTTCATAATGAACAGGCAACTGGAAATGATTTAAGAAAATTTTCGCTAAGTCGGCAAAAGATGTAAAGATACCCCCTAGAAACTCTATATACCATTTGGCTGCATTACCAGTCAAGGTGTGCTGAAAAAGTCTCAACCTAACTGAATCATCCATAAGGGAGTTCAACGAGCACCACAAATGGGATGTGGTCACATGGTCGCCCGGGTCCTCACCGCTCTTCCCTTCGAATTTTGGAATGTTCGAAGGAAGTTTGGTTGGGACCAGAGGCTAGGCCGGATTATATTTGATTGGATCATTAGTTAACTTTGTGAGGTCTGGCAAGTTCAAAGTTGCCAGAAATGGAAGCCTAGGAGGACCTTGGGGGTTCCACCCAGATTGAGCAGAACTCCCAAAGTTCTAAAAAGATGGGCTTGGATTTTGGAAGGCACCAGGCTGCTCAAAGTAACCTACAGAACCAGCTGAACCAAAAGGCATGCCTTGTGATCCAGAATAACTCGGAGTTTGAACAACTCCAGCCGCACAACCTCCATGACCGACGAAGCTTCCTCCTAAAGGATTATAAGGAGCAGACAACCTTTGATAAGGATCCCAAGTAGAAGCTAGGGGAGGAATACTTCAAAATGAACTAACCATGGAGTACAACCTATTCCCTTGTTGGCTGAGAAATGAATTCCCAGTTCCCATACTACTAACCGCAGGGTTAGTCCACCCTTGAAAAGGATTGCTACCTTGTCCTAAAGAAGAGAAAGGCATAGATCCAATTTTCGGGTTGGAATGTGGTATATGACCACTTCCAAAAGGAAAAACTTAGAATGAAGCTGATCCACCCATCATGGATGTGGCGTCACTAAACAGAACTGACATAATACCCTGTGAATGGGTGCCAAATGGGAAAAATCTAAAACTAAATGATCCGAATGGAAAATGGCCCCTTGTATTGGTTATCTATGGTATTGACCCATGGAATTTACCCATGGTATTGTAAATGGCATCCACCCGTGGTATTGTAAAATCCACCCATTGGTTTCATTACCCATGGAATTGACCCATGGTTATTGTAAATTGGCATCTGCCCATTGGTATTGTAATCCACCCATTGGTATTCATTCACCCATGGAATTGACCCATGGTATTGTAACTAGAAAAATACTATAAGTAACAAGTGACATTTTGTAAAAGGACATATTGTTTGCCACAATGTAGCTTTATAGTTCAGAGGCATGTAGCTGCCACATCTCTTCTCAGAGATAAGCTACCATTGCCCTACCTGGTTTATTTCCACTTGGGTTTTAATAAAAGGTTTCTTTCTGGTTTTGTTTATTGGGCATTCTCCTCTTATTTTTCTTCTGGCAATTCAAGTTTTCAAATCTTGGGGGTCTCTCCCCCAAGATCCATTTCAATCTTTTATATCTTCGGGGCCTCTCCCCAAGATCCGGATCAGTGGTATCAGAGCAGGTTACAATTCCATGGGAATGAAGGTTTCATGCATATTTCAGTCTCAAGTTTTTTGAAGGAATTTTTTTTTGGGCGGCGACTTTGAAGATCAGATCTGAAACATTTGGTACAAAATCTACAAAAACAAATACTAGATCTAGATTCCTCTCGAAAAATCACCCAATTTCAAAAAACAAATGGGTCGAATCGGAGTTCGGATGTGGGAGATATCGCTGATTTAAAATCAGCTATTTTATCAGAATTTTTGTGACGGCGAAACTGTTGCAGTGTGAATCTGAGATCTCAGAGTGTCCAGATAAGGATTTCCAACTCATGGGAAGATGAAAAATGATCCCTCTACTTCTAAAAATAGGTTACAATAAATATTCTGAGTTATATTGGCCGAGTTATGTCCATTTTAATTCTGGAGCAGCATTCGGAGTGGGTTTCCATTGGAGACATGCCCTCCCACCCCACTTTAGTAGGCACCTGCTTCACATTCATCAGTTTCAACATAGCAGCAATCGGCTTGGGTTATTTGGAGATGTGCCCTCCCACCCCAAGCTATGTAGGCACCTGCTACTTCATCAGCAACCAACATCACGGTTGTGGGTCATCCACAAACCCACACTTCATCGAAGTCCATTTGCTAGGCCATACACTGTTAGTATCACAGTTGGTCACAAGTATTACAGGGTATCTCTATCTTTGGATCTTCATTCTTCATGGTTATGGGTCATCCACAAACCCACAGTTCATCAAAGTCCATTTGCTAGGCCACACACTATCAGAATCACAGTTGGTCACAAGCATTATAGGGTATCTCTATCCTCGGATCTTCATTTATCAGGGTTTTGGGTTAACCACGTAAAACCCTTATCTTCAGTGGATCTTCATATTCAACAAAGGC
>APFE030102137.1:0-10069 GCA_000404065.3 Pinus taeda | reverse complement strand
TTGGAAGATAATGTACTGGCCATAGGTTAACTAACCCTACCCTTTTTCCTAGCTGCCCTAGAATGGTTTCTAAGGAAAATCTTGATATCCACATAAGGTAATTATTAAATATCTCCTCTTGCTAACAAATGTAAGGTATTCAGAAGATCTTCTATTACTCCCCTAAGCAAGACCAACTTTAGTGACTCAGGGTCAAGTGTGCACCTGGCCCATTTGTAACTGAGCTGGAATCTTTCTTCGTAGTCTTATAAGGATTCATCATGGTGTATGGTCATCTTGAAAATTTCTTCTTTAGTATCGTTTGACCTACAGTAGTCCTGATATTTGTTATTAGAGGCTTACTACATCTGAGCCCAAGTTGTGATGTTATCTCTCGGTAAACCCATGAACCAGTGCAATGTTGCATCCTTGAGAGTAGATGGAAATAGTTTTAACCTTTTCTCATCATCTATATAGTCATAGGTTTGACATATAACAACAAACTAAAATAAGAAAGTCTTGGGGTCCTCTATGGTTAGGCCATGGAAATGAGGTAGGGAAGAGGGGCTTATATTTTTCATCTTAGTGTCCCTGTTGGTTTCCCTGATGGGGAAGGTACCCTCAACACTCTCTCTATTCCTCTGTCATTTCAATTTTCAGCCATTGGTTTAGTAGAAATGGGTTCCTCTTCTTATTCTTCCCCTATAGGTTCTTAAAATATGTCAGGTTGCTCACTTAACGGTTCCTCCAGTTCACAACCACCACAAAAGAGAGAAGGTTGGCCGTTGGATATAGTGGGGGTATTTGGCAAAAATTTCCATAAGTTGTCCCTATTACTACGAGGCATGAAAGGAAATATTGTTGGGTTTGTTTTGTATTCTCTTTTTTTTTTTAATGTGGAATGTACTTGCAGAATCGAAATTTCTAATTGAATGAAAATTACTGACAGAATGAAAAAGCTACTTGCTTAATTGAAATCCTACTTGTAGAATGGACAGAAAAGCAAACAATGAAAATTGAAAGAAAGGAAACAACTAGATTAATTTTGTAGAAATAAACTAATGGCAGAATATTGAAGACAAGAAAAAATAGAAGAAGAGAAAGAAGTAATCACATTCTACTCAGAAACCTCCTTGAAAACAATGCCAAAAAATGATGAGCACCACTATTTCAGCAAGGATGCTGCAACTCCTGGGCTACCACCTTAACTTATCAACCTGGGGTTTGTACAAACTTGGAGGTGACAGTGCTATATACACAAGTAAAAGTGATGGTTCTACCTGTTGCCATTATTCAGCTGGCGAGAGACCACTAGGGTTCCAAGCCAGACTTCTATAGAGTTAGAAGAAGCTTGATTCTTTGATGGAAGAAGGCAAATCTACTCTAAAAGAGCTACTCTACTATAGTAATGAAAAAGCAACCAACATGTAATGCTAAACCACACCATACCCTAATTAACCATTTAAGAAGCTATGCTAAGTAGAGCTGCTAAATCAACAATAAACAAATGCTACTATGTAAGCTACAGAAGTAAAAAGCATCAAACAATACTAATGTGCAAGTAACTAAACTAAACTAACTCTATTTTCACTTTTTTTGGTCCTTTTTAGGCAAAATCAAGCATGCAAAATAATTGTTCTTATGGATGCGACAGGTGGATTGATGATGTTTGAGGATGGCTAGAAGGTTTATGGAGTGGTTGGATGGTGTGGAGGGGTCCTAGGAGGATTTTTTGTGACTTTCTAGAGGTTTCCCATCAACTCAGCCTCAAAACGAGCTGTTTCAGGAAAACCTACAGGATGTACTAGAAACCTATAGGATAATCCTATAGGAATTATAAGAAAACTATAAGATACAACTAAGAGCTAATTGTGAGGTGTTGGAGGTGTTGGGAAGCTTAGGAAAGGTGTGTGATGGGTGGAATGGAGTGTTAGAAGGTCTAGGAGCACTCAGGAGTCAATATCCAAGATAACAGATGGCTAGATTTGCTCAATGTGTTTAGGAAAAGTTCAATGAAAAATGATGAAAAACTAGTGAGGGTGATGTTGATACAAGGGATGGATAAGGTGGATGAAGTGGAAGATGGTTAATGGTTATGAAGTCTTGGTCTCCTCTTGAAGCACCTGCTCTGCTTAAAACATGCGTGTCTTCCAAAAACTATGCAACAAGATACATTTTCATAAACTAGAAAAGAATGCATCAATTGCTTATATTATGCATGAAGAAATTTGTTGAACGGAATGAAAGAATGAGTGAGATCTTATTGCAGAAATGGAGATGGAAAAAGATGACAATGAAATCTACCTTGCAACATTAACCAAATACTAAATTAAAGACCAAAAACTCCAAAGCTCATAAAAGAATTAGAAATATGTGTTTTTGGGGCTGCTGAAGGGTCCTTTCCTCAAGTCATGGTCCCAAAGTGAGGAAGTGAGGCCAAGAAACCCACTGACAACCTTGCGGTAATCCTTTTTATCCTTGCTACTACCAAAATAAGTACCCTAGGTCTTTTGGTTGAAACCCCATTAGAGCAAGAGCAAACTACAGTAAGAAACACTCATACAACTCAGGCAACATGCTTATATAAACAAACTATGCGATAACGATCATACCTGGATGTCCTTCATTTAGGTAGTTCTAGTAGGGTTTAGACCCTCTACAACTCCTGATGATCTTCAAATCTGCAAATAAACCAATCCAAACATACATAATAGCATATAGATAAAGCATCTTAACAAAATCAACTTTATATCATATAATCAAGATGATTAGTTATACATCAAAGTGACATTCATACATGAATTACGACAGTATCTGATGCATAAACAAAGTTAATCTCAGGAACAAGATAGTATTTCTTTTTATTGTAGAAAGCTATAACGAACACAGAGAAAATTCACCTGAGTCTTATTCTTCCGGCTCCAAGCGGAACCGTCCTCCAGATCCGTCTAGTCCTAGTCTTCAACAGCCTCCTTCCATAACCAATACCATGATATCTTAAGAAAGTGGGAGAATATCAAAACTCAAGGAAACAAGGAGTTCCTAAAACTCGGGGAAGTGCTTGAAGCACAGGGATACTTCAGACTCAGTCAGGGAATAATCTCAATATAGTAATTCTATCTCTTCTCCTCCTCAAGGCCTTCCCATAGAAGTCTATTTATAATTCTCCTTATTAGTTTTTTAGTTGGGAAATAGTTGGTCCATGGGCACTAGGAGGTAATCAATAGGTAAAACCCATGAACTCTTCCCATAGTTAAGGAATTTTAATTTTTTTTAAGTGTTTTAACACATATACGTAGGTTGGATATTGACTAACCCACAGGTACACGCTTTTATCATAGGGCAAAGTAGCGTACAGGGAGTAAAACATTGTTTTTAAAATATTTGGACCAATTCTAGAAGGAGGGGTTGCCCTAGGCCATAAACCTAGCATAAAAAATACCAAGGGTGATATTTGGAGCTATAACACTTGCTAACCTGCTAACAAAAGAAGGCACAAATAGAAGCAAAATATCACACGACCAATCTAATCTACACTACTTGTAATGGAGAAGCATCTAATAAGAAAACTAACAACTAAGCTATGATTCTACACTAAGAATACATGCACAATAAAGAGGAGCCTTGTCTGCTAGGGTTGGGCCATAACCCAAGAGCTTCATCCCTTTGAGTTAACTTAGTGTTGGCTCAAAACAAAACTCATTCTTATTACCAAAACAATATATTACATCAAAAGAACTGTCAAAAGTCTTGTAGCTTGAAAATAGAGAAGAGTTTTAAAATAAAAATCTTAAATCTATTGAGGTCCCAGGCCTCTCTACTTATACATCTAAAGTCTCCAACAACTTCCTTAAAATTAGGGAGGCTCAGCTCCCAAACTTGAGATAAACTGGTGCTTTATCTTTCATTTGCTTGGTTGCCTTCTAGTCCTCATGATTTGGCTATTTGCACTCCGAGTTGATGGAGGAATATTTGAATGGAGGGGTAGTAAATGAGGAGGATTTACCTCCTATAATCTGTCTCCCTTGTCCCATTTGAGTGTTGACCTTGGTCTTTGCCAAAATTCCTTGTTCTTCTCCTTTAATCTTGCATTAAATGCACATTAGACCACAAAGAAAAATATCCAACTCTAACTCATCTCATAAACAAAATATAATCAAAAGTATGCAATAAGTTATGAGAATAGTTGGTTTGACTAAGCTAGGAGGTGAATTAAGGCCCGTATAATTACCCAATGATGAGGCTTATCAGCAGTGATGCCTCCCCATATTCCTTTTGATTGCGACCTATTCCCTCCATGTGAGTCTGGCTTCCCTCCTTAATGCATGGTGCAGTTTTAGTGGATAGTCCTAATGTCTTACCTCTTGCAACTATGACCAATGCCCCATATTGCCTCCTCCTCCTCCATAGATGTGCATGGCATATTATTAGTGAGTATTGAATTCCTCTCCTCTCCCTTGCAAGTGCTCTCTATGCCCAAAAGATCTTTCCCTCTCTCTCTTGTTCATTCTTGATCCATAGTCAAAAAAGTTGCATGAATCATGATAGAGTAGGAAATTTTTGGGATAATGTCTTCTTTCCATGAGAAATCTTCATCGTAGATGTTCTTAGTAATCATGGAAAATATTTGTTAGGAGATATGTCAAGAGATGCTACCTAAGGAAGCACTTCGAAAACAAAGGCATATGCTGTGAAAGTTGAAAGAATGTTGTATCTGGAAGATCAAAGTGACTCGTGAGGACTCTATTATATCTCAAGATTATTTGGAGGGTAGAACACAACAAAAATGAAATATATGTTACAAGTATTGAAGAGATAGTGTAAGCGTCACCACTTTTCAAAGAAATTTGTGTTACAAGTCACAATGAGTCCAAGTCATCAATGTCAATGATTTTTCATGTTGTTGTTACATGATTGTGTGGAAACGATGATATAATTTTGGAAAATATTGTAAATGTAAATATGTCTAATTCTAAGAGTCACATATGGACAAAAGAGTCATTAGGAAAACTCCAAAAGCATTATGGAATTCGAAAGGTCACATTAGAAGTTCAAGAGTCATGAGTGTAGTCCAACAGTAATGAGTAACATGAAAGGTCATTCCTCCTGTTATAAAAGAGGACTCATTACTCAAGCAATGGAATTTTCACCTTGGCTCCTCCACCTAGGCATTAGAGAGGAAGATTGTTCTGTTGGAGAGAAAGTAGTGGCTTAATGCTCCACTATTGGAGCTAGTGGTGTCTCATTGTATTGATATATCTGGGAAATTTGCCTTAATATTCAAATCTCATTAACCCAACACACTTTCATGCATATATCGTGAATGTAATAAGACTATAATTTATATGTTTGGAGTGTGTGTTTTGTTCATATGTACTAAGGAAATTGAACTATTTCATTTTCTCTATTCCTCATCTTGTTGAATGTGACTTTCAATTATTTTAATGATCATTATGTCCATGTGAACTAATTCACTAGACAGTCAACAATTCTTTCATATGCATGCGTGTGCATATTTATTGGAATAATACTAATACTTTTCTTCTAAAATCTCACTTTTTCTTCCCTTCTGGTGATATAACATGGATACATATTACAATTGAACATTCCACAAGTCATACTTACTTTATCATGAAAAAGTACATGTGTGTTTCTCTCTCATGCTAATGACTGTAGCCGAAGACAATCTTTCAGTATATGGCAGTTTAGCCACATTTCTAGATGGGGCTCCTAAACCAAATGATGTGAGATTGAATTAGGACTTCATATCAATGGGATCCCCTATATTTTTGTGGGATCCAGCCCCATAAAAAGCTATATATGATATTTGTTCGTAAAGGTGAGCAATTGCAAATTGTTAGTGTCGGTATATGCATACTTCCATCATGGATCAAATCTACTCTTCGAATTTTCATTTTAGGTGTCTCATACTGAATTTTTGATCATTCCACTAGGTCATGCCAAAATGGTCCACTGATGGTTGTCTTCTTCTCAAAAAATCAAATTTTCCCTCATGAGGTACATTTACTGACCCATCTCCATGTTGCATTCAGTTATGGTTTCAATTATGTTATTTTTAGAGTCAAGGGAGTTATGTTTCCATTAGGTGTTAGGGTCCATTTCTAAGGTCAAAACTATAGTTTCAAGTGTAAATAAAGGGCAGCAAAGGTATGAGGAAGACCAATAAACAAAGAGTGATTGCTAGTAAGTCATGGTTATTGTACAAAATTTTTATTTCACTAATGTAATTTTCATCTCAAAAACATGTTTTTGGGATGAAAACAGAGTATTTTAGTTGATTTATATTTTTTTGATGTAATTCAAGTCATTCAATGTAATAAGTGTTCCTATAAGCTTCCCAAGAATTTCTCCTTGCTGCAAGTAATGAAATCCATTGAAGAAATTAGTTCAATCCTAGCATCATCCACCTGAAAATAGACAAATAAAGAAAAGTATTAAACAGAGATTTGGAGGAAAGTAAAAATTACAAAAAACATTATACAGTGGGTTTTTTTTAAAATAAAAATCAAAACCACCCTCTATATAAGATTTTAAAATACATTTCTAAATTCATCATATTCATTTGACAAAGAGAAAGAAGAGAGTTGAAGGAGGGAAAGGAGTTGAAGCCAATTGGTGGCTGAGAAAAGAGGAGGCATTGCGCATAGAGCAGGAGGCATTGCGCATAGAGTAGGAGGTGTTGTGCATAGGGCAGATTGTGGAGGTGCTACGCATAGAGGAGGGAGCGCTGCGCATATAGACAAATAATTGTGCATAGGGCCTGTTTTCCAGTGCATTTTTGCACGACACTATGCATAGGGCCAACAAACACCAAAACAACCTTATCAACCCTCTAAATAACTCTTTTGTTATCTAGAGCCTCTAAACAAGTAAGTACCCTCCTTGAACTATCCTCCCGACACTCATTTCATGATTTTGAAGTTTGTTTGCTATTTAAATTTTCAAATCCTAGGTTGCCTAAAAAACCCTCCCTGCTTATCATAGCTTTATTCCTACATTCTATTGACAAATCCCTACACCTATCACCTATACCCTAATCTCCAAAAAAAAATCCCTTCACCTGTTGTTACACAGTAAAATGTCAGTGCCATCATGTCAGTCTTCCTACTGTGCCATAAAACCACATTCACCTCACTTATTCTCTCTGATGGATAAAAAACCCTCTTTGCCTAAGTTAATTGAATCATCGCGTCTGTTTGTTAAATAACCGCGCTGACCAGCGGAGGCTAGTGTAACTGATGCACTGCCAGCGCGGAAGCACACGTGTTTTCCACGCTGGTCCAATTTTACGGACAGCGCACCCTCCGCTTGTACTATTGAGCGCTGACCAGACCTCTTCTATAATAGATCTGTGATATCAGCGCACCAGCTCAGTTTTTCACCCGCGCTGATCCTGTTTAGGCGAATTTGTTCTAATAGCCAACCTTCCAGATGACTTCAGGGATGGTTGTTAGCATTGTTGAGGTTGCCATCCTTTCTCTGGTATGTCTGTTCGACTGATCATCCACTTATCTTGGGGGAAAGCTCATCCTTTACCTATTCATGGAGACTCCTTCTCCTTTATAAGCCACCTCCATTGCCCATGAGCAGCTAGTTTTTAGTTTTGGAACATATAGACTTTGATAGAGGAATTCTTGGTGCATTAGTGCTGCTTTTGTAGGCATTTGGTGTGTTGTGTGAGGATTGGTTTTGAGCTTGAGAAAGGTTATGAGCTTGTTGCCTTGTATGTGAGAGAGAGACCTCCTTTGACTTGGGAGATTTGCTTCAAAGGTGAATGCTTGGAAGACATGCTGGCTGGACCCTCTAGAGAAGGACTCAGCGTCAGGACTTCAGTTGTACCTTACTCTATTTTCTGATTAATAAAGATAGATGACTATTGTTATGGTTCCATTTTCATTTGTCTTATGTGATTAATGTGAATTACATCTTTTCTGACTGATGTATAGTTGTTTTTAGTAGATTTTATGCTTGTGTTTGTTCTCTCTTTGCTTGTGTAGGTGTTCGCCCACGAGGATAGTGGAGGACTGTGATCGGCTGGAGCGAAGGAGCGAGAGGATCATCTCTTCATCAAACATAGCGCTGGAATCCAAATAGGTGTTCTTCACCCCCTTGTTAATTACAACTAGGAACTTGTAGAGTAGCATTGATTGATTGTTGCTAGACCCCTTTTGGGCTAGTAGGGATCGCCTCTATCCGTAGAGGGGATTTACCTCTCCAACAATTTTGCGACTCCACTGGGGAGCTTGCTTGTCTCTTTGTGGTTCATCCTTGTTTTTGGATTTGATTATTGCTTTCTTGTCAAAGATTGGGGATCAGTTTGCTGTTGTTGGTTTCCTGGTTCATCTTGGGAACTAGTTTAATTGTCTTAAAAGCCTGTTGCTTTGGTTTGGGGATTTTTGGTTCAATTTTGACTGTTTTTTAGCCTCAGCGCGTTTTATTTCAGAACAGCTGCGCTGACATCACACAGTTACTTCTTTGCTTTCTCTGTCATCGCGATTATACATTTAATAGTCACGCTGAACTTGTTTGCGGGCCAACGCCCTTTATTTGTGTCCTTCCGCTCTGACAGCGCAAAGTTGCTACAGGCATTGCCTTGTCATCGCTTTGTTGCTGAGGGGTCACCCGCGCTGATCCTGTAAAATTCTTTTTTGTCCAAATTTGCTTCCTAAACCTCTTGGTTTGGCTGTCCCCTACTTTTTCCACTTGGTTTATGACTTGTTTTATTTTGTCTAAGCTGTGACACGCTTGCTTGCAAAGCCTTGTTCCGCAAGGGTTCGTTTGTTGCTTGTTTTCGGTTTTTGCAAAGCCTTCCTTTTCGCTTTCGTTGCTTGGTTTGCATTTTGTCTCAACTTTTACAATTACTGGGGTGTGTTGAATCGTCGTTTGTCTAGTTTTGGACTCTTATCCTCCGGGTGTTCGCTTTTCTCTATTGATTTCGCACTAAAACCCTAGGGCATCTAGTGGTCATGTGTGTCAAGCCTCCCGTTTGGGATCTTGTGTTCTTTGTTGACCAGCCAACTTCGGATTTGTTTTCACATTCGTTTAGTGATTGTTGAGGGTGTTTGGTTGTGTTCCAAGTGATTTTCCTTCCTCCTTTGAATTCCTCGTCGTCTTGTTGAGCTTAGATCACGTAGCTCATAAGCCCTTGTTTTCCTTTGATTTGGGAAACTGGTTTTTAGTGTCTTGGGAATTGTCTTGTGTTTGCATTGAGTGATTTTAGTTCTTTCACTTAGTGTTGCTATCTCTCTAATTCATTTTAAAAGCACTTTTATGCCATTGAAAAGAAAAGAAAACTAGTGTCTTTTGCATATGAATAGTTGAAAGGAAAAGGACATTTCGTTGTTTTGTGCTTTCAAAAGAAAAGTTTCATTTCCTTGCTGTTAGTTGCATTAGGTTGTGTGGTTGCTTGATTTCATTTTGTTTGATTGAAAGATTCCTAACCTTCTCACAGTTAGAATTCATCGAACAAAATAATGTTCTTTGGCATATAGTTGCATTTAAGTATTTTTGAGAGATCATACGGTAGGACCTGAAACCAAAACTTAATTCAAAGGATCAACTGTTTAAAATGTGAACAAATTTATCTAAAAACGCATTGGAACTTAACGCAAATATCTAGAGGTCTAGGCTAGAGACGTGTTCTGGCGTCTTTAAACCTAGTAGCTTACCGTTGAGTGGTTGGGTGATTCCTCCACGGTGAAAGGATAAGTGCTAGTACGGATTGGGCTCCCACATACCGTCGCGTATATATGGGGATACTCCATTAGGCTTGCATCCTTTATCCATAGGAAGCCGAGTCTGCCGCCTTTTGAACCGTAACGCACCGAACATAGCATTCGGGAAGATTGACTGCAGTACGTAAAGTCCTTGGTTCTCATACGATTGCCAAGGTGTATAAAGCAGTTTTACGAGTTGCTTGGTAAACCTTTTGCTTAGAATCTCCAGAGCAGTCACTTTTGATCCTTTTCAGACTCTCTAAAAGAAAAGGTGTAAGTGAGCGTCTTGTCACTTCGTGCTCATTAAACATTTGAAGTAGATAGAGTCATCTTTTCGTCCTTTTCTCGACTCT
>APFE030102135.1:270227-283306 GCA_000404065.3 Pinus taeda | reverse complement strand
AGGCAGGTTCTTCGTGTTCGACGTGAGGTTTTCATCATTGGCCTCTGATCGGATGACTCTACGGGTGTTCGACACCGGCTCATTCATTTACACGTCATGGATTGTACCTATAGTACCTTGAGGACCATCGTCATTATTGGTGGCACCTCTCACGTCTGTTAACAGCTTTCATCATTGGCTGATAATCAGACAATGTTCATGCATGTTCGACTTCGACTCCTGTATTCACATGCTTGGACTTGTACTTTGTTCGGGTTTGGATGGAGCGCAAGACCCTGGTTCTAGTCTGTTGCGAACCAGGCTGCAATTTTGTGGATTGTTATTACATGACTCATTGATGGATGGCTGTGCCCATACCGGAGTCTTTTAGGATGGCTGCGACCATACCTTTTTATCATCATGGTCTCTTCAGCTGGGTGGCTGCGTCCATACCACAGACCTTCTTCGCATGTCTTTTGGATGGCTGCGCCCATGCCTAGACTACATGTAATCGAGATATCAGTTGTACCTACGTGCGGGTTCTTCCTGGTGGTGTTCCGGTTCAGCAGTTTTGTAAAGCATTTCACCCCTCCCACTCTCTCGGGCTTCATGCTTTAGGGGGAATCTGTTACACAGTAATTTGTCACTATCTCCCTGCCAGTCTCCCTACTGTGTCATGAAATCAAATCCATCATGCTCATGCTCTCTAAATTGGCCAAATGACCCTCTTTGCCAAAGTTTATTTGATCGTCGCGACTGTTATTGAAATAACCGCGCTGACTGGCGGCTGCTAGTGCAACTGATGCGCTGCCAGCGCAGAAGCACACGGGTTTTCCGCGCTGGTCGAATTTCATAGCCAGCGCATCCTATGTTTGTATTAAGTCGCGCTGACATAGTCTCCTCCGTTATCAAGACGCGACATCAGCGCTCCAGTCCAGTTATGCACCCGCGCTGATCCTGTTTGGGCGAGTTTTTTCTAACAGCCAACCTTCCAGATGACTCCAGACCTGGTTGTTGGCCTTGTGAATGTCGCCCTCCCTTCTATGGCATGTCTGTTCGTCATATGAGCCACCTTTCTTGGAGATAATCTTATCCTTCCACCATTCATGGAGACTCCTCCTATATAAGCCTCCACCATTGCCATGAGCAGGGAGTTTTTGGGAGATAGTTTTTGATAGAAGGGAATTCATAGTGTTTTAGTGCTACTCTTAATAGGCAGTTGGTGTGTTAAGTGTGGATTGCTAGAGAGCTTAAGGAAGGTTGTGAAGTCTTGTTGCCTTGTGTGAGAGAGAGAGTTGTTTGTCTTGGGAGATCTACCTCCAAGGGTGAATGCTTATGAGACTTGCTGGCTGGACCCTCTTGAGAAGGACTCAGCGTCAGAACATTGGTTGTACCTTTCTCTATTTTTGATTAATAAAAGATAGATGACTACTGTTATGGTTCCATTCTCACTTGTCTTATAATGGTTAATGTGAATTACATCCTTTCTAACTGATGTATAGTTGCTTTTACTAGATTTCACGCTTGTGTTTGTTTTCTCTTTGCCTATGCAGGTGTCCATCCACGAGGATAGTGGAGGATCGTGACCGACCAGAGAAAAGGAGCGAGAGTGGCATCTCTTCACCAAACAATAGCGCTGGAATCCAAGTAGGTGTTCATTGCCCACTTTTTAATTGCAACTAGGAGCTTGCATAGTAGCATTGATTGATTGTTGCTAGACCCGTTCTGGGCTAGTAGGGATCGCCTCTATCCATAGAGGGGATTTACCTCTCCAACAGGGGGTTATGATGGGCCTCCAAAATAGGTAAATCATAAGGCCCAATAATCCACTCCTAAGTAAATAAAATTATGTTTGAAACCCACATTTTGTACTTAATGGTATATTTTCCTAACTTAATGGGTTCTTAGAAGAATTCGATGTGGTTTTCATATTTTATGTGCCTTAACATATATAATGTGCAGGATTTTCTGAGATATTGAGAAAATTCTGAAAGATCTAGCACTAGATATATATTTAGGTCTTTGATCCCTACAATAGGAAGACCTAACCTCGGTCGGCTCTGGGCATTTAGTGCTTCTTCCTATTGTTGCATGTTGGATTTAGAACAAGGTTGGATTTTTTAGGATTTTTGGAGAGAATTGTAGTCTCCTCTCAAGGAGGTTTCTCCCCACATGATGTATAAATAATAGGCTTGAATTAATATAATATAACATATATGAAGGATTAGAATAACAAGTAGAAAGCAATATTAGGATTTTTTCATTCTGCAACAAGTTTTGCAATCCTATAATGTAAGAACATATTTTCAGTTAACAAAAGTAGTGCTTTATTCCATATCTTAGCTTGGTTCTTCTTTAAGAACTCAGAGCATCCTTGGGATGGTCCCACCCTAGGAGATTCAGATCCCTCCTATACTTATGTTTGTATTATGATTTGCATTTTGTCTTGTTCAACTTCTAACACTAGCAATTCTAGAATTTAAATTTTAATGGTTTTTTTGCATGGCTAAGAAGAAGGTTCCTTGAAAAATTCTTTGTTGTAGGTTATTTGTGAATGATATCAATAATTATACCACTTATTGAATGCAATTTCAGGTCTTTTTCTATTCCATTTCTTTTTGTTGTTATAAATCCTGCAATTTATTGTTTTGTCGTACAACTAGTTTTATAACTACTGGAGAAAAACATGACTTGGTTTAATGATGATAAAGCTTGAATAAAGTTTCCTTGAGCCTGTAATAGTTGAATGACATCATTTTTTAACATTAAGCCCTCTTTCCCTCACCTTAGGTTCATGTTCTAGCTATTTTGCAAACTCTTTGGACTCTTCTTGTAGAAAACAAGAGACTCTTATAACATCCAATAAACAATCCCATTTTCTCACCCAGTTTAACAATAAACATTTTGTTTGACCTCCTTGATGTATTACAACACCTCTAAGATGTTGATGATAAAAATTTAGTAGTATAGAGACCTCGCAAATTTTCCCATAGATGCCTTTGTTAATTATTTTCTATGTTGTTTTCTACAACTTAGGGTTTATATTTTCAATGTTTTGTTTCTAGCAAGTTTGCTTCTTCATTCATTGCAAGTAGCATAGACGTGTGTGTGTCATATCCTTTTCTGCAATTCACTTCTATAAATATACTTTCTTGTAGCATAGCATAGTTCAACAATTTAACTTGGTCTCTATGCATCTAACCTTCACTCTAGTATATCCCATGTATATGAGAATTACAACAAGAATAAGATAGTATCTACTACAGATACAATTCTGACCCCTCTTGAGTTTGTATGAACCCCAAGTTGAAGTAAAGTTGATACCCTTAGAGGTTACAACAATGTTGTTGCAATACTAAGGGCCATCAAAGTTCACTGGGTGTTAGACCTCGACGTAATCCCGACTACCAACTCCTTGCAATACCTGACATCCTAGTGCCCATAACAAAAATTATCTGCTATGAAATTTACCATTTATTGGGTTGTTTATTGAAAAATCAAGTTTATTATTAGGTCAGGTTCCCCTTGTAGAAACTCTTGATACATGAACGAACCACGATCCTTGCGCCAATGATGGAATGACAAGTAACACAAATATTCAAAGTTGTCAGAGTTGTTAATTGACACAGGATTTCATTCAATATAAAACATGTGCATTGAGTGAATCAAAGGCAGATGGAACCCAAAAATATGTGGGAGCTAAGCTCCAACCTAGTCTAGATGTCACACATATTCCAACGACCAATCACCATTGATTAGATTGGTTCCTTTGATCAAAAATGCTTGTTGATTATGCCCCCCTCCTTATGTCAAGGGTTAATAAGAAGGAAGGGTGGGGGGTTCTGGGAAATGGATGCATGCCAAACCACCAATGGTTTTTAGTAAGTCTATCGATGGATGTGGTGCATCCCAGACCCCCTATCCAAACAAAAATATTGTCGGTGGGCAGGCATAATACAGATTATTTCACGAAGTGGTTTTGATGTGGATGACAACATGATAGTGCATGACAAATGATACAAGTGGATGATGATTAGATAGGGGACAAGTGGTAGTCCTATCAGCACTGGCATGGCAGGTGACTCAGCAACATCCCAAGGCACCTAACACGTGGTCATACATAAGGGTGACACTTGTCACCCATATATGGTATTTTTGGGTGACCAAGTGGGCCTGGATGACAAATGGCACCACCTAGAAGGTGTCACATGGCATGATGACATCAACATGATGATAACATGACATCAACAAAAGTTTTCCCTTTGACAATTAAGGGCATGGTTGTGTGACATGGTCCTAGGAGTCAAGGAAATAAGCCCTCAAGGGAAAAAGTGATTGGATCCATGTCGTGTGGCCTTGATCCCATGAGCAGAGTACAATAAAATTCAAAGCATAAATCATGGGGTTCAACGTTGAATTTACCAGGGTTAATAACCCGTGGTTATTAAATTACGTGGGGTAGTAAAATTCTCTTGTTATACTTATTTAAACTATTGTGCCATAAACCATAAACTATAAACACACATTCAAAGGTGAGGAAGTAAGTGTGTCACTAAGTTTTTTGTCTGTGAACTTGAATGAAATCGAAGATATTTGGTGTAGAGAACTGAAAGCTACATGGCCGAGTTTGCTTTCTTTGTGACAAGGCCAAATTTATTTTTTATCTTTTTCCTTTTGGACTAGATTATATTTGCATTATCTTTGACGGACAAACAATAGAAGGAATGAAGGTTGAAGAGGATTCTCAGCCTCTGTTGGGATTTTTGTTCAAGTTTGTCTACTAAAATGAAGTTTACATAAAGTCTGGTTGTTTTTATAACTATATATGTATATAATGTTGAGCTTGTTGATGAAGTTTGCAATGTCAATTTATGTTGACATAATATGTTGTGTTTTTGTTTGCTATTAAGATGTTGATACCAAATGAATAAGAATAAGGTTACTACTATAGAGATCATAATTGAACAGAGAAATATTCCTGCCTATTGAGGGTCATTATTAGTAATTGCAGAGATACATTAAGTTGCAGGTCAGAGAACCAAGTTGTAGAGGTTGGAGTTAAGGTTGCAGATTGCTAAGATCAAAAGAGTGAACAATATTGCAAAAGAAGGACATTTTGTATCAAAATGTTGAAGGACTTACTTTGATGACTAAATGAATGGATCTATCAAAAAATGTTATGAAAGGGAGGTCCATGGTGTAACTATTGAGGGTTGGTGCTTACAAATAGATTTAAGAGGTCAGTTCCTCAAGTAGGTTGGTGCTTGCACATGAGGGAGTTGGTGCTTCCTCCAGGTTGGTGCCTATAAAATATTAGGGTGTTGGTGCTTCCTTTAGGTTGGTGCCTATAAAATATTAGGGAGTTGATGCTTCCTTCATGTTGGAGCTTGTAAATATCAAGGAGTTGGTGCTTCCTTCAGGTTGGAGCTTGTAAAGATTAGGGAGTTGGTGGTTCCTTGAGGTTGGAGCTTGTAAAGATCAGGGAGTTGGTGCTTCCTTCAAATGGGTGCTTGTAAATTTAGGGGATGGGTGTCTCCTTCTAGTTGGAGCTAGAAAAGTTGATGTAACAGTAGGTTGTATACAACAACAATATTTAAACATAGTTTTTATGGTTTTATCCCTTTATGGGTTTCCACGTACATCTGGTGTTTCTGTGTAAACAATTGAAATATTAGATATTGTTAGTAATTGTTAAAATTGGCCATAATACTGATTCACCCCTCCTCTCAATATTATCCTAGTTTCTAAGCCTTCTTCTAGCAATATAGAATTCCTCTATGCCTTTAAAGCTTTCGTCAACCCCTGCTACTTAACAAATATGGAATTTGGGTCTGTTGTTAAGAGGAATTATTCTATCTTATGCTCAATTACCTGAATCAACCTCATCTTTTTTGTCCAATGGAAACCCTTGGCCGAATTTCAAGAAGCTTGTTTTAAAGATGCCATATTGCTAACAAATTTCTCCATGTAGGATGACAAGGCTAATGGTCATAGATGATGCCATATACCTGCCACTAGTGAGTGATGCTCCTCCTCTTCAAGCCAAGTGAGAAGAAAACATAAAGGAATCATTTTTGGGTCGTCTCTATCCGAAACATGTAAAATAATTGGTCAATGGTTGGAGATTCCTCCATTCCCCACCATAGATTTTAATAATAGTCCCAAATCCATAAAATGTTCTAAAATAAATGAATAAAAAAATAGTCCAGACATTTAGATGCCTTCGACCCTTTTGAGTGCCTATTCAACTAAGTTGGAGAAATCTTGGTTGACTCCACATTCACTAAGTGATTATTGATGATGAAGTAAAAAAAAATGATGAGCCAGATCCACGTGAGGGTGACATCCCCAAACTTCCCTCGACCTTAGAGTAAAATTTAGGTCACCATCAACAATAGTTTAAGTATCTTCAAAAACACTTGCATCAGACAATACTCCCCAATACATATCTCTATCAACATAAGGACCATAAACATTAAGTAAAGAAAAATAATTGACTTAATTATTGAACAACGGTTTCACCAAGATTGTAGAAGGGAGGAAAGAGAAGGAAAGGGCTTTGCAATATCTACTCCAACCAATTATTAACCCTCTTGATAGTTCGTCCACATCTGAGTGGAAGTAAGTCCAATATTATTTGATACTTTCCAATAATTTATGAGCTTTGGATTTGGCACACATGATCACATCTAGGCAATAAACATCCAACAAATGTTTGAGGGCAAGATTTTTGGGGGCTCCCCTAACCCCCACATATTGAAAGGGGATTATCATGGAGCAGCTTTGGTAAGGGCTTCATTTTCTCTAAGAGCCCTAGTCGTAGATGCTTGCTTTCCTCTATTAATTTCCTGCCTTGATTTCTCCTTAGCATTATGCAAATTTGACTTCCTACCCATTGGGTTTTGTGTAGGAATGCCCAAGGTGAGCCCTCCTGAAAATAGAGGGATATTAAGGGAAATTTCCTTAACCTTAAAGAATAGCTTTTTATTCCATCTCAAGGCATTGGGGCCATAGGGGCAATAGGAGGAAGGGGAAGCCTTAATAAGGGGAGAAGGAGAATTAGGACCATAATAGATAGGGGAAGCATGCACAAATGCTTGAGGGGAGTCAGGGGGGACAAAGGGGGGATTCTAAGGAGGCCCCTTAGTCGGGGGAGGACACGGACAATAAGAAGGGAAAGAAGCACTAAAATAAAAAAAAAAAGGGAGGGGGGAAGGTTCTACCAGTAAGGGGGGTACCTATCTTAGTTACTGCTGATGAGAGAGGCTCTGCGTGTTCCTCTACATATAATTCAGAATGAATTTTTGGCTTGGATGAGTCAACGTATTTCTTCCTCAACTCGGATATGTCCTTACTGTGCCCAAGGTTGGCATGCCTAGAACAATATTTAAGTGTCTTATTCACTCGATGACATCTAAAGGGAAATTTCCAATAGTCAAGTGTCTTATTCACGACGTTGTTGACATATAAAGGGAAATTTCCAATGGTTAACCCTATGGTGCCATGCCTTCAATTCCATATGTAATTCCACCTTTGCTAACAAACCATGCCTAAAATTTATATCCATGGGCTCCTTCTTAGGGTCGAAGGAAATTGTCTTCCCCAACTCCAATTTTGCTCCATAATAGGTGCACAATCCACCTCCGCCTTGAAGACAAAATTTAGTCGCCTACTCGTCCACGAGCTTGTATGCACTATTGGATGATACTTTAAGAGTAGTCTCCATGAAGAGGATACCCATAGTTTTAGAGCAAAGACTAAAGAAATAATTATCTTAAAACATCCCACCAATTTTTTATGTGCGAAAGGAAAATGTCCTTCCCCATTATCAGACTAATTGATTCACGTTCCTGCGTAATAAACCTATTTTTTTTGTGCGAGTGAAGGTAAGGTTCTAAAGTCTGAGAGTTCCCTACAACTTTGACTATTGAAGACAAGTGTTTGGGGGATGGATAGTTCGGGCAGCAGGGGAGGGTGGTGAAGGCCAGGCCGAGGCAACCACAGGAAGAGAAAGAGGATCCATGAAGTTGACATGTGAGGCGCATCTTGCCACTTGTCATGAGTGAGGGTTTCTGTCAACCTACTTAGAAGAGATTTCTCGTATAAAATTCTGGATCTTGTCGATATTCCTGTTGCTGCTGAAAAATCCTACCGCATGAGGAACTCAACTTGTACTCAACGAGCTCCACTAGTTCTACTTCCATATGGCACACATTTTCCATATAATCCTTCTGATTTCGTGCTCCTTTACAAGTTAAGGTATTTTAGCCTGATAGACACAAAACCCAATAGATATTCACATCTTTTCCATAGACCTAAAGCCCCCGAAAAAAGCCTTAGAGCTCTTGTTTTACATTTTTATTTAATTAATTTAATTAAACAAATTGATAATATGTATTTTCCATTGTACCAATTCATAATACTTGATTGTAATTAATCTTTTGGTTGGAATATGTTTAATGGTTGTATATCTGTGTTGTATTAAAAAAAAAATATGTATTCATCAATGTATATGTACATATCTAGATGTAAATGTTTATCACACATAAATATAATATATTAATTTTTAATTAGTTAAGACAAATGTTGACTTGCATAATTTATTTGAAAATATAGATTTCCACAATCCATTATATTAATATAGAAACTTCTAAAGTATATCAAGTGTTGGATTTTTAAAATGTTCCCAATGTTTCAAGTGAACACTCTACCAATCACGCGGAAAAAATAACCTTGAAAAAATATATTGAAAAGAGAGATCTATTGTGAAATATTTATATAATAACTAATGAAAAAGTAGCCATTTATAATAAAATTCTTAATTAATAATACATTGATTAACTATAGGAGAATACAATCATAATAGATAATGTAAAATAAATTATAATAATAGTATACAATAATGATAATTTTATCATCATTTGAATTATACTTTATAATTATCCCCTCAATGGAGTGATATTAGAGGTGACCATTAAATAATCCCATCAATCATGTGGGTTTCTTGAATTAATGGACAAATGGAAGGCGTGCAGACCTTATCCTCCACCTCCATCTTAATGCAAATGGGATTTTCCTATAATGAAATATTAGATACTTGTTTGATCACCAATTACCCAAGAATGGAAGTGAGTATTTCCATACTAAAGCTTACCATTTTTGCAACTAAAGGTCTTGGGAACTTCAGGAGAAAAATCACAACTTGTATTGGAATAACTAGAAGCATTACTTCACATCCCACATATCCATGTATTATTCAATCTTTTCTCATTTTTTCTAAGCTTTTTGGAAACCTTGGGAACCATTGAGTTTCTTGTCAAGGTATTGGGAACCACTTGCACTATGGTGGGAGTTATGCTAGCCTTAGCCATAGTCTTCTTCTCTTCATTATTTTCTCTTCCTTGCTCTATTCTAGGATGCTTGCTAGGATTTATTGCAATCTCATCCTTACCTCTCTTTCCCCACCACCTTAGTCACGTGTTACCATTGTTGCTCTTCCTTGTCCTCTTTCTACTCCATGCCTCTTCTTATTGCCATAATGTCAATCAATAGTAAATTATCGGAAGCCCTAATAGACAATCACAATTCCAATCAACCTACTAAGAGGGGTTGTCAAGAAAAGCCTAAACAAAGCCTTAGTCATAACCCACCAAAGATTAATTAGAAATTAGACAATCTACATGTGTTATTATAAGGGGTTTCATGATAGTCCCAAAGATGAAGTGGAGGAATTGAAAAGGAAGGTCAGAGAAAGAAGGGCACCACTTCTTTGTATGACATTAATGGAAAGTTAATTGCATGGATTCTGAATAGATGTTTTTCTAGAAATTAGGACACTAAATATTTTAAACAAATCAAATCCCACTGGCAATCTAAAATCATTGTGGCTCAACTTGTAGAGGATCAACGTTCCAAACACATCAATTATCTAGATGTGTAGCTAATTAAGCAAGTGCTAAAGAGAAATGATGTCTTAGATAACAAATATGAAGACGTCAATAAGGAGTTATCAAATTATGAGACTTTAGGAGAAGGGAAATACAAGTCCCCAATTCTCTAGTTCCAAGGATTCTTCGCTGTCTAATTTGAAATAGCCCCACAAAATCCAACTAAGTCACCATTTAAATCAATTCATATTTTGATTATAAAACTAAGTTGTATGTTATTCACTCCTTAATTTTGCATCTCTTCTTTATGAGATATAAGCATAACATAAACAATCATCATAGTAAATATAAGAGTTACATCTCAATTTTTATTATAATTTTGTGGATACATAATTAGAAAATAAATAATGTTTACTATGTTGAACGGATGGCAATCACAATTATTTTTTAAAACTTTTATAATCATGATTCCCATGTGGTAGGTTATCAAGGAAACTTATTATATCTATCATCTATGTATATTATTAATAAAATGACTAAATTACTATGCTTTATTACATTTTATTCATGTTTTATCTCTTTTATATAAAGATAATGTTCTTCCTTTATTTTTATAATTTGTCCTTTATTTAATATTTATATATTTATTTTAATTTATTATTAAATATATAATTTTATCTTTTTATTATATGATTGACTTGATTAATAGTATTTTATAAATAATATTATTTTTTATTTTTCTCTTATCTCATTTTTTTGGGATATTTTCAATGTTCAATCTATCATATTCTTTTAAAAGTAAATTTGACTTGCCATTTCACATTAATTAATCGCTATTAATTTATTTTTTCCCTTTTAGTCAAATTTGAGATAATCGACCTTAATTAATTAATTAATTTATTCATCCTAATCATTATTATACATGATTGTTTTAGCCATTTATCTTATGAATATTTCATAATAATTCTAGCTTTTTAATATATTTTTTCAAATTTGTTTTTTCCTTATTCACACTCTCTATATATTTATCTCTTTTATTTTTATTTTTTTAAAGAAAATGGTAGCAATTTTTATAAACAAAACTGGAAATGGGCCAGGTCCCTTACAATTGAGATGATCTTTGTCTCAGAATTCTACAAAAATATAATCAGAGAGACCCTATTGCTACTATTTTCATTCCTATATACTTTCCTTACATCAGATAGAGTATATAATTCCCAGAAAACACCACAGATATTTACTATTTGACAAAACATGAAAATAAGTAATTGTCTACCTGTGACCTCTAGGTGTTGTTTCCTCCTGGACCACTTCAGATGGTTGGCCCAGTTCCGGGATCCCCGCAGCATCAGGCTCTGATGCTTGATTCGCAATTATTGCTCTTTCCTCCGCCATTGGAGTGGGAGCATCACACAACCCAAAGACCTCCTTCAACACCCCAATGGTGGTCGATTCTACTTTCACTTCGATATTATCCACTTTGTATTTCAAGTTGACAATTCAAGTGTTCATGTGTTCCATAACTTTATGCATAACCCCCATATCTTTCCCTAAACTAGACAGGTGGGACAACACAACTGTCATTTGTTCCTGAATCTCCTTAATAATTTCCTTGCTTGACTTATCTATTAGCTTTTTCACACTCCCACTATGCTCGAGTTCCTCTGCTCCATTTCCATTATCGTTGTTACTCACAGAGGCCGTCTTCTACGCAATCCTTCATTGCACGAGAATGATTCTATGTTTTATCTACATTACCCAGCTTCTATATATTATCGCCTTATCCTTTTCATGTGTGTCTCCAATCTTGGTAATATTTAATGCCTTCCCTATTTGCAACTCAACCATGACATTGTATGCCATCCCTATCACCCCCAAAATCCTTTCGCAATGAACCGCGGTGGTACTAAGGATGTATTCACCTAACTTCCCATTTATTAACCATCGAAAACAAATCTACTTGTCCTACGACATGGATTTCATTCTCCTATGCTCCCATCTCTTCTTAAATTCCCCAGCTCCCATCGTCGACTCTCAAGGAGCTACTGTTGATCCCTAGGGTATTATCATATCTAATAACATGTTGCTCCTTCTTTATTCCTATGCTATACCTGTAATCCATTAAGAGACTAATTAATTAATCTATTAAGGTACATGACATGTGACGCTTCTGATGCAAGGTCAACCCTGCAAAACCCAAAATCTTTAAACTCTGTCTATGCATATAACCATGCATTGCAATACGCAGTAAATCCAGCATATTATCCCTGATAAATGTTAAAAGCTCTGAATATGCACACAAATCACTGAAATAATTAATTAAGAAATAAATTATTTACAAGAGAAATCATGGCCTATTCATGGCCTCTTATTTTTCATACTCACTCATTCTCTCCCACTCTCTCTGATTTTTTTCAATGCCTTTGAGGCTACATAATTTATAAAACTTAGCATGATCTAGAATCACTCAACTAAAAGCTCTAAGATTCTACATGCAATGCATACATATGGCAAAAAGCATCTTGAGGCTTTATTCCATCTTTTTCCCTGTTCTAAAATAGAAAAGCTTCCTTATCCCTTAATGATCCACATCCATTGCTTTTATGCCTAAAAGCTCTCTTAGTTTTATTTATTTATTTTGAGAATATCTAATTAATCACACTTAAAAGCCTAAATATTAAACTGACTTGGAATTTAGGAAAGTAATTCCACAAATGCATGACCCCCTATGTCTATTATTTACAATAATGTCTTTTTGGACTGAATGCTCCTGCAGCTTCCTTGATTGATGGTTAGAATTCCTTGCTCCAATACCACTCCCAGGTTGGCTTGGAGGTCTACGATGTGGTTGTTTTATCTTTTGACATGAAAAAATTTATATTCCTCTAATTTAGTTAGAATGTACATTATCCTTATGACCACAGGAGAGGGACCAGAGTCAATAAGGTGCTTGTTCCTGGAGAGTTTTATGCACTTTTGAATTACCACCATTGAGTCATTGACCATGATCAGTTTCCTTACGCCTTTAGAGATACTAATATTCAGGCCTTGCCAAAGTGAGAGTGCTTTGGCTTGATTGTTTGAGGCTTTCCCCAGTCCCCAAGCATACTTTATTTTAGTTTTTTCTTCGAGGTTATAAATCACTTCTTCCACTCCTACCTTCCCATTTATCTCTTTTATATAAAGATAGTGTTTTTTCTTTATTTTTATAAT
>APFE030102135.1:226221-269038 GCA_000404065.3 Pinus taeda | reverse complement strand
TAAAAAAAAAAAAACACAAAAAAAATCCCTCTAAACACTAAATAAATCCTAAATAAAATAATAATATATGAACATAATTCCAATGATGTTTAGTTCATGTGATCAACATTTCCAACAAAATAATGACTTGTACCTTTTTTAAAATCTCTCGTTACTGTAATGCCAATTATTCATCTCACGCAAGTCGTCTATGATAATGACATACACTTTGCAATGTGCCGAAAGTAATGACTCCCTCTTATCTCTTCTGCCCCTAGTCATCCTTTTTCCAACATATTATATATTATTCCCACTTCTATAACAAACTTGACACGTGTTCCCTCTTAGTAAACCTTTGAACCATTAATCCTAAAATAATCTTTGTTGATTTGTTTTGATGAAACCTAAGACTTGGGGGTTGTATTTATATAACATTTGACTCAATCCCAACCAATGGGAACCTAACAGGTATGGAACTATGAGTAAGATGTGCTTCTTGTTTATGGCAGTCAATCTTATCAGTTCAATTACAATAAACATAAACATATAACCTCTCTCTTAGCTGTCAAGCAACCAAGTCCCCTGCAGGGAGATTTCATAACTGTCTAGGTCATTCAGGATTAATCATTGTTAAGGCACCACAAGGACATAAATCTTATTTTAATTAAACATAGATAATGTTGTGGGCTAGGGCCTTATTTTATTTTTAACTAAACATAGGTAAGGTTGGTGCATGGCCTTGTTTTAATTCTAATTCAAGAAAATGCTTTGGTCACTAGATATTTTTCTAAATGTATAATGGGCCTAATTGGTGTTAGAGATAAGGTTATTTGGCCACCCTTCCAAGGAATATTCCCCATTTTCTCGTGTCATTGGAGATATATATATAGCTGAACCAATTAGCGGCGATGTCAAGCCAGATGACGTGGCATACCGACCACCAATCAGAGCCCGGCTTTTTATTTTCTTTAAAGGAGGTTTTATCGTGGGGTGTTTGAGTTTTACTCGACTATTCTATTATAACGTCACCCCCACCATCAAAACATCTCCCTGTCTATCACTGAGATTTCGCCACGTATCGCCGCAGGTTTTGACCATGGTTTGCATCGCTGGGCACGTGTGAGGAGATGAATGGGCAGGTGCGCATTGCAGCGGTAATCGATAAGCCACCACCGTGGCGGGGCCCGCCACTTTTGACTTTTACGAAATTGCGCAGAAATATCTTTAGGCCGGCGCCGGGGTTAACTTAACCCCTGGTCTTCAACGTCTACGGTTTATTATGCTTCACTCCTGGGGCTTCTTGCCTTTTGCTTCACTGCTCAGACTCCGGAACAAAGATAGCAATATCTCCATGCATTCAAGTACTTAGATTTGTTTACTTTTGACTTTTTGCTATGTTATCATGTGAAACCTAGTAACTCTCATTCACTAGCCTTTCTTACCTATTCTCCTACCTATTCATTTTCATTCAAATTTCGTTTTGTTTTTTAATTGTATCTTTCTACGATGTTGATTTTCCATGTTAGACATTGATATTTATTTAATGTGTAAAGGGAGATTTTGACATTTTTAATTTGTTCGTATAAATTCTTTATTGAAATTATAATTTTAGATTTTTAATGTAAAAATAAATTTAATATTTTCAAATATTTTTAAGACAATTTTGAAATTATTTGTATATCATTATTGCATTGTATTTTTAAAAGTAGGAAAACTATCGTAACTCATTTGTCAAAACAGTAGTGAGGACAACCATCTCTCGCTCTTAAGCGCTAATGCAGGCTAACTCATCACTGTGGAAAAGCATGCCACCTGGAATATCACCCTTATTCAAGGAAAACTACACCACCTAGAATAATCTGCTAAGGGTAGGCTTTCACTCCTACCATATGCCTTTGGGTCTTGATCTATTAACTTCATCTTGGGTTGTTAACTTGCTTCCTTACATCCCAGAAAGACAAACTCTTAACCAAGTAAAAGCAGTTTTAGGGCATACTCAAGGCTCATCCATTATTGCATTAGTGTTTAGTTTAAAGTGTTTTTTATTTTCTTTATTTCTAATATTTTTATATATTAATTTTTTTATATTATTTATTTTCAAATTATTTTTATATATATTATTTATTTTTATATTTTTTATATTTATTTACTTATAATTTATTTTTATTTCTAAAATTATATCTTTCAATATCTCCATTTTATTAGATATAATCATATTTCGAAAACAAAAAATTTATTATTTTTTAAATAAAAATACCTAAACACTAATTTTTTAATGCCCAAACAACGCGGAAACAACTCATTGTCATTTCATAGTTATAATGAAATACAAATTTAAAAATAATCACGCTTTGAAATTCAATATAAAATTAAAACGGTAAACTTTTTTTAATTGAAAAGTTTATTTACTTTTTTAAAAAATTACCTAAAAATTCAACTTTCTCCACGATCTTTTGTCTTATTATTTCATTTATCAATCATATACAAATTGTGAACACGAATCATATGAACTCCCACATTATTGAGTTGTATTCATTGATTTTAATCGTGTCGTAATTTATTAAAAACGTCTTATCACTTAATGAGATCAAAGTTTTAATCAAATGAAATTTAAATAAAAGTTTTGAGTTATAATAAAAGAAATGAAATTTATAATAAGATTTAAAATTATTTAAAATTGGTAAATATTTAATTTTTAAATTAAAAAAAAAAATTGATATTTAACATTTAAAATATTATAGATTAATAAGGTTTAGATTAAGGGTGAATGCATGTATTTTTAAACATTACTTTACGATAAAATGACTTGATTCAAATCTCTCATATAAATGGTCCGACATATTTAAATTATAAAAAAACAAAAAATTTAAATCATTCATTTTACAATGTAGTTTTTTAAATAATTATAAAAATATAAACATATTGATAAATAACCTGGATAATACTATCTTTATCATTAATAAAAATAAATTATTAATAGATTTTATTATTTAAAAAACCTCTAACTAATTATAAAAACAAAAAAAATCTCCATTTAATACCAAAAATAAAAATAAAAATTCATATAATAGTTACATCACTGCATGCAATGAGTCTCGTAAAGACCAGAAATTACAACGCGGCGAAAATGGCTGCCACGTAAGCGTGATAGGTAGCAAGCCTTTTTCGAGTGGTTGTGAAAGCGAAAGAAGTGACCAGGTATAAATAATTAAAAAAATAAAAAATAAAAGATATTTTGGGTGATAGATGAATTTGAGACAAGGTATACAAATACCTCCTTACGACATTTAATGGTCGGTAGACTTAGAGGGAGTGGTTTGATTTTTGATTGGATGTTTTTGTTTAACATTCGTACATGCTGCATTTGAGGTAGTTAAAAAAACACGTGTTGTTTAAAATTTTGAATTATGTTAGGGTTATAACACAGATTTCTTAGAGCTTGAGATATGTGTTATAACATAGTTTAATTATCATGCATCTTCTACTTTGTTGTTGAAGCAGAAGCCATGCCTTTTTTAATAGTTATGCATAAAAATACATAGTTTATCTTGATGTTAGATTTGTGCAAATTCTATCACTCCACAGATTTAATATTTTTTTTGGGACAAATTAAATTAATTGAAAGTTAGGAAAAATCTTTGTAGCCATCATTAAATCATACCTGGGATTTGGATCATGGTGGAATTCCAATCATCCATGAAATTTTTGTCAAATTCATGTTAAATTTGTGATTGGAAAGAGGATCCTTTCACCACAAGGTTGACTTACTCCATAAACAACATTTTTCATAAATATCACACAAAATAATATCTCTTTCATAAATATCACACCAACATAATATTCCTTTGCTATTTAATCAACATTACTTTTTTTATAATGTCAATATTATAGGTGTGATAACAACAAAATATCAATATCAATATTATTAGTGCAAGAATATAAATTAAATACAAATTAAAGGCTCATTGTAACTTATAGACAAAATGGTATTTTTCACATAAATTTGGTTATACAATTTCATGCAAGATTGTGAATTTTTGTTGTTTAAAATACATTTTTGAATGCATAAATGAATTGAACACATTGAAAAAACCCCTCAGGCACTCGAATTCTACAGGTTAAACAACTTAAACTCTAGTTTTTTAAAATCTTTGCCAAATTTTGGTTAAAATTAATTAGGAAAAATGCATTTTTTTGTTTGAAGCTCGACTTTGTATTACTACTTTTTAACTTACATTCGAGAGGCCATTGTATTACAAGTTTCCATGGTGGGAAACTGACTCAATACCATAGGTTAAGTTTCTTCAAATTAGAAGTGTTTTTTTTTTTGGATGAGTTTTGTAGATAAAAAGAAGGACTAACTAGAGTTCCTATTACTATACCAAGAGTTACAAGCATTACAAGGGTTTTGGTTCTATTTTGCAGAGCCAATTAGAAATTGCCATAATTGATAAAAACGTTTCATATGGACTAGAATATAATGAAGAATTGTAGTATGACCTAGTGCCAATGGAAGGTCACAGATCTGTTGTCTAGCATTGAGTCACAAGTAGGGAACCATGGGCCTTCGTCCAGTAGCACACCAAGAGCCATCAACCGTCGATAAGTCACGAGTTACATACTTGTGATCACCCACAAACCATAAGTTATGATGTCAACTTGCATTTTCACTATGAACCTATGCCACAAACCATTTAACAGTGAGGCAACTCTAGCAATGGACCCGTGGTTGACCAGGAACCTTGAGCCATCCAACAACCCTGAAGCGAGGCCAGCCTGTTTAGTCCATGCCACCCTTGAAGTTATGTGATGCTGACGACTACCGATGATGACAAAACATAACTGTCTGCCAAAATTGTCACGCCATTGCCCAAGCTGGAGTGTTCTGGTATCCTGAGGTTGAAGGCACCCTATACCATAATTGGTGAGCATGCATTATGGAATCCAAGCCCACCACCCCAATTCTACACCCAAGAGGTGTTCCCCCGATTGAAGAATGCTTTTATATTCTCCTTGAGTCGAGCCTAGCCTAAAGTAGGTGAGACTAGGCCCATAATTGTTGAGTATTAGAGCTCCAAGGGTTTGCACGATTAAAGCCTACGAATGGTGATAAAATAGATGATTCTATGAGAGGGTTGCACTATGATGATGAAACTAGGTGGGCAACTTAGAATCCTGAGCCAACTTGCAAATGGAAGAGGGAAAGGGTAGCCGAAAGAAAAGCCCAGAGTGAGGCAAACATTCCAGCATTGAGAGAGCCAAAATATACTCAAGAGAAAACCATTTAAGGAATGCAAGGAGAGGATAAATGTAACAAGCATGATGACTCTCAATGATAAAACATAAAACATCTATGTCTTTAACGAACACTGAGCAAGACAAGACATGAGTGATAGAAATATGCCATGGAGAGGACATCTTTTCACAGTGACACCACTCTCGTCTAGGCCAAGAAGGAACCACTGCAAACAATTATTCATCGCCATTATTTTCCCACAAGCCAAGCCAGTATTATTATATGGTGCTCAAGGCCGAGCAGTTGCGAGCATTAAGTCTTTGAATAGCAAGCATGTTGGTGAATTAAATAGTCGATCAAGTGGCTTTCATTGCCGCTTAACTCTAATTGCTGACCGACAAATGTCTAGGCTAAGCACTTGTTGTGGGGGAACCAGAAAAAATGCATTTGAAAAAGACCATTTCGTCTATTAGTTAGTCTATGTAAATTAAATGGTTAGTGAATGTGAATATGCATCAAAACATTTACTTCATAGATACATGTGGTGTTGCTAGAATCTAAAAAATTATAAAAACTAGTTAAATTATAACTTTAATTTAAATTATTATCATTATTATTGTTAATTATAAAAATAGTTAATATATAAGTTAAGCGTGTATATATATATACACACACACATGAAACACGATTCTTAACCATGGAGATTTTTAATCTATATGTAGCCTTTGTTACAATACCATGACTTATCAATACCACATGTCCAAAAAACTATAACTAAATTCTTATAACAACATTTGTTTAATTAATCAATTTAATTGAAAAGATAAAAAAAACGTAAATGCATTAGAGATAAATCTCAACATTTTATTTGTGTATCCTATTGTGAATATTCTAAAACATTCCATAAAACCTAAATCCCTACCAACCATTTAATAATTATTAGTAATTAAATTAAAATTCTAAAAATCTCATTTCAAAATAACCCTGTCCATTAAATCAAAATAAAACACAATCTTATTTCAAAATAAAAACAATCTGATTTCAAAATAAACACCTACATTAACCTAAACCCAATAATAATAATAATAATAATTAATTTTCTAACCATAATCATTCAATTTTGATATTGTGAAACCAAAATACCAAATTAATATATACAACTTTCTCATAAAACAAACTTACTCTATATAATTAAATAATAAAATAAAACAAATCAAAGACTTAAAAATAAAAATAATCATTAAACATGCAAATTAATGTGTAGACACCCCACATTTTAAATTAACTACCTGGACATTACCCATATATATACGCATATATGTCCGTATACATGTGAGCACAAAGGTGTAGATGCGAAGAAACCGTTAGCGGTCACGGTGGTGTGAAGGGTAACGGTTGGAGAAGGTTAGGGTCGGGTTGGGTGAAGCACCCGAGTCAAGGATTGGGGGGTGCAAATGGGGCCCCGGCGTAACGCTCTGTGTGGAGGAGGTGGTGGGGTTGAATCTATGGCGCGTGCGTGTGCGGGTGATCTTTGGTGGGAGTGAAAGAGCTACAGTGCTCAAATTTGGGGCTTATAATCCCTCTGCGCGGGCGCATATTGAATTCAACCACAACGAATGCGAAGCTATCAAAGAAAAGAAAACTGAGTTATTTTTTGCAGACTCGTTGCTCGTCAGTTTTTCGGCCCGCTGTCAGCTCGCCCGCTCTCGCTCACATTTCCTCTCTGTAACGTCGTCCCCATGGCACGAATTTGCTGCTTCTGCTCCTGTAGGTTCTCACAGACTGCTTGTTTTTGTTTTTCCGTCTGATTTCTGCTATTTTTTTTTTTTTTTCCAATTTTCATAGGTAGGTCTGTTCGCTCGACCTCTATTTTTCTGCACGTCGAGAGTTCGATTCCTGTATAGAATTCTGTTTTGGTATTTGAATTAATCCAGATGGTGCTTTATGTTAGGCTGTAGGAACCTAGAATTAGTTGGTTTTGAATGCAGCAAGGGCCGATTTTTTTACCCGGAACCCTTGCTTGCAGATACAGTGGTCCCTAGAACCCATTCCTTTCTGTATTCCTTGTCTTCTTCCTGCCATTATGCTCTAAATATTTGTTGTTGTTGTTCTCCTTTGATTGAATTCCCTGTCTGCCTTCCTTTCCCCTTGGTCATGTGGTGAGAGCGGGCAGCTGACAGGGCGAGTTTGATTTTAAGGAGTGTTGGATTTAATTGGGCTGATCTAATTGTTTTGTGGGTAAGTTTTTAATGGCGTCCACCAGTGGAAGCATGCAGGGAATCTATGTTTCTTCTTCCATGGGAATGGCCTCCAATAGAAATGAGGATTGGTGGGACATCAAAGCAGTGAATTCGCAGCAGAGTTCTAGCAGATTACTTGAGGCTTCGACGCCTAGGCCTAGTACCAATCAAGCCCCGTCATCATATCCGAGGCGTGAGGACAGGCCTCAGACAGCAGAGTCACGGGTTCAAGCTGGAAATCTTTCTGAGAGGGATGATTCTTCTTCGAGCCTATTTCATAATAATAATTCTTCTTCCTCTTCTTCTTCACATTTGATTTCGTTCCCCGCACATTATCCGCAGGTAATTAGTAGCATCAGTTCCTCCCCTTCATCTTCAACACTACATCAACATGGTTCAGAATTTTTTTATTTGAATCAAGTTACACAGGCGTATCCAACCCATCATAGCACCCACCAAGCAATATCATTCCCACAGCAGCAGATTTGTTTCACCAACTTGCAGAGTCCTGCTCAGCAGCAGCAATTGCAGTTTCAGTCAGGGTTTCCTTTGGTTTCCTTCAATAACCAGCAAAATCTGCAGCAGCAGCAGTACCAGCAGCAACTTGTCCGGCAGTGGAGCGATGCTCTGAATTTGAGTCCCAGAGGACAGCTGATGAAGCATGGAAAGCATCATGACAGGAGGGGCTTTGCTTTGGCTCGTCCTATGAAGCTTTACAGAGGAGTCAGGCAGAGGCACTGGGGTAAATGGGTTGCGGAGATTCGCCTCCCACGAAACCGGACCCGCCTCTGGCTTGGCACCTTCGACACAGCAGAAGATGCAGCTCTAGCATATGATCACGAGGCTTACAAATTGAGAGGTGAGAATGCTCGTCTCAACTTCCCTCATCTGTTTTTAAACAAGGGATCTACCAGCCCTAAAGCTTGTTCAGTTGCGGCAGCCCCTGAGGAAGGCAATTTGCAGCAAAAGTCTGATGGAGGAAGAAACTCTACTACAAGTAGTACCTCTACCAGCGCTTTGACTGCAAATGCTGCCCACCAATTAGGCTCCCCTGCAGCCGAAGGTATTTCAGATACAGCGCAGGCCAAATCCATGGATGTTGAGGTGAAAACTGATCTGGACATATCTGCATATGAAGCCAATACAAATTTGGCTCCTCCTGCAGAATCTGGATCCGAGGACTTTGTCAAAAATGAACCTCAGGACCTTCAATTCCATACCTGGCCTGCCTCCCCTGAATATAATATCTGGGGTGATCTGGATGAAAACTGGTTAAATAGTGTTCCTGCTTTAGAAACAGATATGACATGGGATGTTCTTTTTCACAATCCAATTGATAGCTATGTGGAAGGAGTGGACTCAGATCACAAGCTTGAGACTCAAGGACAAGCATCCCCGGAGCATCACTCTCCGCCGCAGCAGATGTATGTTTGGAAAGACTGCAAATAGCTGGATCATGGACACTTGATTCTCGGAGGCAAAGCGTTCTGTAAATCACTGTTTGTTTGTATTGCATGGGGTGTGTGCTGGATCACTGTTATGTATAGAATAGAAAACTTTAGGTCTCATCTCCCCTTTAGGCTTCCTGGTTGATTAGCTTAGTTCATTTCTAAATCATTCCCATTGCGTCATTTCGCATCTCTTTCTATATATAATTCTCAGGTTGCAATTTTTGAGTCAACCTGTGGATTTTTAGTAGACATTGCAGTTCTCTTAGACAACCAAGACCTCTGTCCTGAACAAGTCCCTGCGATGTTTCCAGTGCCCTTTGCACATGAATCATGGCTGGTTTTTTAAGCCATTTTCATGTCTGGCCTCTCTGGTAGAGACTGGTATAACCTGCAGCAATGCACATGCATTTTTGAATTCTAGCTCTAGTAGTTTTATTAATCTTTTAGCTATTTCCAATGGTCTTTTCAGTGATCTGGTTAACCACCCTGGCAATTTGTCTCACAAAGCAGATGATTTCTACAGTCCTCATTGCCACGTTAGAAATTTAATGCAAGGACAATAAATCTGTAAAGTTTCTAGCTTAAGGGTGGCGAGGATGGGCTTGAATTTCAAGTCTCAGTGTAAATGTCGTTAGTAGCTGAAGTTGGTTTGCAACTTTGAAGTCATACATATATGGTAGACAGTTTTTAGTTCTACCTAATATTACTACTTTGTGATGTTGTATATGATTCAGTATGAAACATCATGCATGTATTTCATGTATTGATTTGTGTAATAGCGATCTGGTAGAAATTTTCAGTATCATGTGATTGTCATTTTAATTTCTGTTATTTCACGATAGAAATTTATCAAGAAAAGAAACATTATCTTGAAAAAATTAAATAAAAAATATAATAATTGTATATCACGAAATCATTACAATGTTGAATATGTATATTTTCCTTCAATTCAGAAATTTATCTAAAAAAGCCATCATCTACAAACCAAAAAAATTGTAGGTCACGAAATCATTACAATGTTGAATACTTTATGGATATATACTTTCCTACACATCTTATATTTGTAAACTTTCAACCGCATAGTTCAGAATACTTTATAAATGTATACTTTCCTGCAAAACCTGTATTTGTAGAACTTTGGCCTGCGTAATTCAGATTATGGATAATCTAATAAAATCTATATTTGTGAAACTTTTTCCTGCATAACTCGTATTATGGATGCAAGCCTAATAAAACCTGTGTGAAAGTTTAGATTGGACAATTCAAATTATGGACAGCCAAATAAAATCTATATTTGTAAATCTTTGGTTGCATAATTCAGATTATAGATAATCTAGTCTAGATTAAAAAAAGACAGTCCGATAATTGTGTTGATTTTCTGAGAATTCACTGCAGCAATGCGCAATGGATAATCCACAAATTTTATTCTCACATAGACAGTATGATAACTGTGTTGATTATTCTGGGAATTCACAGCAACAATGCCAAAAGGTTAAGTCACAAATTTATTCTCACATATATGATTTGTGTAGGCTATGTGTCTTCATGTAAATGGGTATCGTGAAATGACTCCAGCATTTGAATATCTACTAACAATTCATCCTAAATTTGCTCAGACTTAACAAACTAATCATTTTAAATCTACTTGCACTAATTGAACTGAACTTGAGTAGGCAACATTGTTATCTAATGTGATGCATTTCATCCAAAATTGAAAGGAATTAGTTACCTCAGACAACCAGGTCAAGGCATATGGGAGACATCTCCAAATAATCTGTTTTATGCTGTGTTAATTCCTTCATCCACTTATTGTTGCTTAAAGTAGCTTCTTGTCAATATTGATAACAGGTCTTGTCTTGTCATCAAGATTATTCCTTTTTAACAGATATGCAGCCTTCTTCTGCTGTCCCAGGCATCATGTCTCAACTTCCCACAATAGAAACATTTCCCTGTCTTGTATTTTGCCTAAAAAAGTTTGGACCACTGGATTTCTTCCAGTTGGATTGCTTCAACGGATATGCGTTCCTCTTCTGCTGTTTCATATATCATGTCTCAGCTTCCCACAACAGGAACCTTTCTCTGTCTGATGTGTAACCTTGGCCATCTATCATAAAAATTGAATTGAAATTTTGCTAATGTCTGCCAAAATAAAAATGATGAAAAATCTAAAAATAAAAATAAATAAATAATATACAGAACATTTAAATAATGTCCTCTCATATAAAAAATTACATATGAAGAAACTAGATCCCTCTAGACTCATATTAGATCCGTATTTAAAATGGATCTACGCAGGTGCAAAAAAATTTGATTTACTGAATTTCTTCCTGTTAAATTGCTTCTAGTTTGTAAATAAAGCTCCGGAGGTGTCATTGCTCCTAATTCTACCTTCAGCTTCAAGGAAAACAGCAACCATAGCTTTTAATGTTGGAATGGCAAACTGGTAAATGCAACTTTACCAAAATAACTCATCATTACATCATTTGCAGCAATCATAGCTTTTAATGTTTGGAATGGCAAAGTGGTAAATGTAACTATACCAAAATAATTTAGGAGGATTTTATTTTATTTATTTTTCAATTTAATGTTTGGAATTGCAAACTGGTAAATGTAACTATTTTAAAATAATTTATCAATATTTTATTTATTTATTTTTCAATTAAATTGAATCTAATCTGAAACCAACTCCATAGAAGAATTATCTACTCCCAAGGAGGAGGCACTATCTGAAAAGCAGCTCTGCAACTTGTTCCAGGGTTGGCGTTAGGGTTTGACGTTGGGTACCATGGCGGGAGGCGCAGGGGGAGTGTTGCTCCCTCCTACAGTGAAGCAGTGACAGATAGAAGCAAAGACGCTGGAAAACATCGTTTCAAGAAACCTCTGGAGAAGACAACAAAGGCAAGTAACACGGAAACACTGGGAAGAAGTAGACCTCATGAACAAGAAGGGGATCCGCAGGAAGCTAGTAAGGAGAAGGAGAAAGGGGGTAGTAGTCAGAAAACCACTTCTATAAGGACCACTGGGGTATGCAAACCCAAGTCGAACATCATTCCCCGGGTCATCTTAAGCGACCCAGCACTACAAGCGCATAGGGATCACATGGCGGAATATGCGGTTATATGCAAATTCATGGGGTTATGGCTGATGGAGAGGTCGCTGCACATATGGATAAGGAGCCACTGAAAACCAAAGGGAGAAATAAACTTTCATTTGGGATCTAAGGGCTTCTTCACAGTAGTGTTCACAAATCTAGAGGATAAAGATAGAGTGTTCGAAGGAGAACCATACTTCTATACGGTTGCAGGCCTCTACATGCGGCCATGGATGATGAACTTTGTCCCAGAACGCGAAACATTCACATCGGTACTGGTATGGATTAGACTATACTTGCTTCCTCTAGATTATTGGCTACCAGAATCTTTGAAAACAATAGGCAACAAACTAGGGCATTTCCTAAAGATCTTAGATGCGACTCTGAAAGGAAAATATACCTCCTTTGCCTAGATATGTGTGGAAATGGACTTATCTGGAGCACTTCCGGACGTGATAATTTTAGAAGTATATGATGAAGAATGGGTGCAAGCGGTGGACTATGAGCACATCTCATCTAGGTGCCGCAAATGCCATGAACATGGGCATCTTTATAGAGACTGTCCAACAAACAATATGGAGAGAAATGTGAAAACAATGGCAGATAAAAATCCTGAAGGTTTCACTAAGGTTGGGGGCAAAGGGAAAGGCGGGAAGCGGCCACAAAAAAAGAAGAATGAGGAAAGACAGCCTAGCCACAATAGCTTTAAGATCCTAGAAGAAGAAGATGGAAACAAAGAAACTAACCAGGAAAAGGAGAACATTATCACTGAGAAGGAAAGGGATACTAGCATGGAAGATATCATAGAAATCAACCAGCAAAAGGAGGATCTGCCAAGCAATATGGAGATAAGTAGGGACCATGAGATGACTCCAAGTGAGGCGAGAACGGAGGACCATGAACTGCAGGGGATTCTAGAAAGGGAAAATATAGATCTAGAGAAATTTCTGGAACAAGGGATGACCAAAGGAGTGGACTCCTTGCCAAAAGAGGAATATGATAGGGTTCAACAACTCTTCATATGGAGATCACAACCGAAGGGCTCTGGAGTCAAAAGAAATCATGATAGCCAGGGGCATAGAGGGGTCAAAATGATGGAGGAGATACATGCACAATCTTCAAAGAACCCAGAGAGGAAAAGAGGAAGAAAAAAACAGGAGTTGCTGAATGAATGTGGGAAACTCTTGATCAACTCAGGTAAGATGAAAGATCTCACTAGTTATTCATTTACCAACCTTCCCTGATGAAGCCCACAACCTGGAATATTAGAGGCATAGGAAATAGAAGGAAACAAAGAAATCTCAGCAATAGAATAAAAGAAGAAAAACCAGATATGGTTTTTATTCAGGAGACAAAATGTTCGATGGATAAGATTAGAGATATTTATAATAAATGGCTAATCAAGTATGAGTATTTAGAGGTTAAAGCAAATAACTCGGCGAGGGGGATTCTTACGCTCTGGGATCCCCAGAAGTTTGGAATCCTTGATGCTGAAGCATCCAGGAACTATCTTTCTTTGGTATGTCAACCCTTAGGTGATCAGAAGATATACATGATCACAAATGTCTATGGACCTCAAAAGTTAGAAGATAAAATCAGGCTGCTCACCTCCCTTGAGGAACTAAGAGCAAGACTCTGTAGTATGCCCTGGATCGTTGCAGGAGATTTCAATATGATAAGATCTCTTACAAAGAAAAAAGGCAATATAAGACAGCTAAGCAGAGACTCCATGGCCTTCTAGAACTTCATAAGGAACATGGGGTTAGTGGACACTAAAACAATTAATGGGACCTTCACCTGGAACAACAAGAGGGGAGGGGCTTCACAAGTGGCCTCTAAACTCGATAGATTTATCATTTCAGAGGACCTGTTTCTTTCAGGCCATGCCATGTTAGCTTCTATTCTTCCCTTTGGAGGTTTGGACCATTGCCCTGTACAACTGGAAGCCACTTTTATGTGTACACCAAGAAACAGATCCTTTAGATTTGAAAATGCCTAGCTCTCTCACCCTGAATTCACCAGCGATATTGATAAATGGTGGAGACAGGATCTGAACATTCAAGGCACTAGAATGTTTCTGCTTCAACAGAAACTTTAACATATCGAATCCAGGGTTAAAGATTAAAACAAAAAGGAATTTGGCAATATTCAAAGCCAAAAGAGAAGCTGAGCAGAAACTCCAGGAGATCAATCAGATCAACATCACCGATGGATTTACCGAGGAGCGGAAAAAGCTAGCTGACTCTCTGCAGGAAGAATGGGAAGATCGGTGCATGTAAGAGGAAATTATCTGGAGACGGAAGTCGAGGGTGCAGTGGATTAGAGAGGGAGAAAGAAACACGAAGTTCTTTCATAAATCCACCATGGATCACAAGGGACACAACAAAATCACAAAGCTCAAAGATTCTCAAGGGATAGAACTCGACTCTCACAAAGATATGGAATCTATCCTTGTTCAACACTTCCTCAGTATAGCAGAGGAGCCTCTGGTGGATAGATCCAGGTTCGTCAACAATTTCACTCAGTGCATCCCTTAGCTGGTGACCAGAGAGGACAATCACAATCTTAACAGGCCAGTTTTGGAAGAGGAGGTTAGTGAAGTGATTAATGAAATGGAAAATGGAAAAGCTCCAGGCCCGGATGGGTTCAATGTAGACTTCTTCAAAACTTGCTGGAAAACAGTCAAACATGATATCCTTGAGGTGGTGGAAGACTCAAGAAGATCCAAAAAGGTTCTAAAGGTTCTTAATGCTTCCTTCATAGCTTTAATCCCAAAACAAGAAAAAGCCATGACTCCAAATGGATTCAGACCCATAACTTTATGTAATGTGCTGTACAAAATTGTTTCCAAGGTGATCGCCAATAGACTCAAGCCCCTCTTATCAACTCTCATCTCAAAGGAGCAAACGGGCTATGTGGAAGGAAGACAAATCCTCAATAACATCATCCAAGCTCACGAGGTGGTATGTTTTTTCAAAAGCAACAAACAAGCTGGTATGATCATTCAGCTGGACCTAGCGAAAGCCTACGACAAGCTAAGTTGGTCTTATATAAGGGTAGTTCTAAGAGCATATGGCTTTGACCAAAACTGGATAAGATGGTATGGCACTAGTTACCACGACTAGTTTTTCCATCCTGCTCAATGGAGCTCCTTCAAGAACTTTCACACCCTCCAGAGGTCTCAGACAAGGGAATCCGCTCTCAACCTTCCTCTTTGTTCTAATGATGGAAGGGCTAGGTAGAGCGATTAAAATGGCAAATGCTAAAGGAAGAATCCAGGGTATCGAACTAACCTTGGATGGAGAGGCAATTACTCATCAACAATTTGTGGATGACACAATGTTGTAGGGCATACCCACAGTCAGGGAAGCCAGAGCGATCAAACAAATCTTAAATGACTTTGCTATGGCAGCTGGCACAGAGGTAAGTCTCAACAAATCAAAAGTTTTTTTTTTAACACTGACATTGCTATTCAGAGAAACATCACCAAGATTCTTGGGTTTCAAAGGGACCGGTTACCTTCCAAATATCTGGGCATACCTCTCACAGATAAGCCTCTAAGCAAGGGAGTATCAGAGCCTATAATAAATAAACTTCAGGACAAGATCAGAAAATGGACATGCAGGTCTTTAAATTTGGCGGGGCACCTTGTGCTCACATAGGTTGTCTTGCAAGCAATTCCCATTTTCATGTTCTCAGCTCTTCCTACTCCTAAAGGTGTTCAGCAACAGATCAAGAGCATACAAAGGGATTTTCTATGGGGCAGAGGAGAAGAAAAAAAAATGGGCTCTAATGGCTTGGGACAAGATCTGCAAACCCAAGAGCCATGGCAGTTTGGGGCTTCATGACCTTAAGACCCTCAGCAGAGTTTTGGGAGCTAAACTCTAGTGGAGGTGGATCAAGGAATTGGCAACCCCCTGGGCCAAGCCTTGGAAACCAAAATATGCCAAGAATTGGCAGGGGAAGGATCATATTCAAATGTCAGGGCATATTAAGGGCTCCAACATTTGGAACCTTCCTTGGGAAAATAAAGGGGTTGTTCAATAGCATAGTTTCTGGGAGATCCGAGATGGGAACCTGGCTCGGGTTTGGGAGGATAACTGGCAATGAGAACCCAATGTGTATAAGGATGAATTAGCAGCTCTCAAGCATGATACCGACAACAAAGGTTTACGTATGGTAAATGACTTCTAGGACCAGGCAATGAACAATAGAAAATGGAGAATTTGTAAGGATCTAGACCAAAATGAAGAGAGCCCTTTGAAGGCCCAGACAAACTCTCTTGCCCAGGAGCTAGAACATAGGAGGATTTTGGTTTCCTCTTTGCCTGACCAACTAAGATGGAGAAGGAACACCAAAGGAAACTTCAACCTCAAAGAAGCTAAACAAGTAGTAACAGGGTTTAACTACCAAAACCCTGATCAGGTATGGAAGAATCTTTGGCAGAGCCCCCACTGGACGAAAATAAAGTTATTCATTTGGCTAGTTAATCAAAGGAAAATTTTAACTTGGGAGAATCTCCTAATAAAAAGCTTCACTGGCTCATCCAAATGTTATTTATGTGGCTTACAAGAGGAGGCGATGGATCACCTTCTCAACCTTTGCCCTTTCACCTCTACCGTGTGGGAATGGGTGGCTTCAATCTTTAGGGACATTGATAGGGATAGACTCAGCATCTCCAACACTCTGAAGAATTGGAGGAAAAACCTCTCATGGAATGAAATCATCAATAAAGCTTGGACTCTGGTTCTAAGCTTTGTTATTTGGGATGTTTGGAAAGAACGTCATAGTAGGATTTTCAAGAACAAAGCAAGCAAGCCCCAACACATAATTGATCAAATTTTAAGGCAGCTTAAAGACAAAGTCAAAATCTTGTTATGGAAACTTCCCACGGACCCTCCTCTGCCCCAATATGCATGTATATTACTGCATTTGGGTCTCTAGTCTATAGGCCCACAAGGCATAATTAAAGGTGTGAGCCAAATAAATGCAGATATTAATATTTGGAAGCCTCCTCCACATGGTTTCGTAAAAGTCAATATAGATGGAGCGTCTAAGGGTAGGGTGTTATAAGAGATGAACAGGGACGAATAAAGGAGATCTTTCATGGCCACTTGGGGAAGGCCACTAATAACATGGCAAAACTCATGGCTTTAGAGCAATGCTTGGAAATCTTGGTAAACTCAAACTCACATAATGTCATCATTGAAGCAGATTCGGAATTGATTATTAGAGCGGCCAAGAAAATATGCAATGGTATGACATCGGATAAAGTGTCTAAACATTGGAGGCTATCACATGTCTTCCTTCATATTTATACCCACCTGCAAACCTTAAAAATTGTACACTTTGTCCATGTAAAAAGAAAAGCTAATATGCTCGCTGATCGTTTGGCGAATGAAGGAGCGATCACTAAGGAAAGGGACACTCGGCTCGTCTAGGAGCTGATACCCCTAGGGAAACTGTTAGAGGATTGCCTCTGTCAAGCCGCCAAAGATAGGGATTGTTGGATCGACAGGCTGGATCGATGAGGCTCAGGAGACAGGGTGGAGTACATGGTTGCTTAAACTGTTTGCTTGTTGATTGGCAGTGGTCCGCAGATTGTATTGGCATCAGTATTCCAACAGATTTGAGCGAATGGTCGAGAACATTGGAGGAAGACCGAGGATGCAGTGGCGAGAAGATTAATTTTGGATCGACAGATTTTAGTTCAATCAGATCTATGGTGTTTGGGCAAGGGAGTTACCCGACAGTTAACGAGAAGAAGTGGGCTGGAGAAACCCACAAGTGTATTTTGGGCAAAAGAAAGGCCATAACCGGTAATTCCCCGTTGGCTCCAATTCCATACACACAGTGACATGTAACAACGAGATGAGAGAGGGAAACCGCTTTTCGGGCGGATTTGGAGTGTGCAAGTTAACTGGCCGAGATAGGTGTGAGCCGTTAGATCTGGTGGAGCGAGATTGATGGTTGATAGTCGAGGAGCTTGTTTCAGAGTCGGGAAGGGATGTGACCGTTGGATCTTGAATAGATCAATGGTGTACAAGTGCTGACGATTCTTTTGAAGGGCGGATATCAAACTTTTATCAATTTTGGTTTGAGTTACCGTCGGGTTCGGAGTAGCGGAAACGGGCTGGGAAAACCACAAGTGGATTTTGAGCGGAGGAAAAGCTGTAAATGATATTTCCCAGTGGGCTTCAATTCCACTCACTCAGTGACACGTAACAGCAAGGTGAGAGAGGGAAACTTCTTTACGAGTGGATTTGAAGTGTGCAAGTTAACTAGTCGAAATACGTGTGAGCCATTAGATCTGGTGGAGCGAGATCGACGATTGACAGTCGAGGAGCATGTTTCGTAATCAGGAAGTGTTGTGATCGTTGGATCTTAGATAGATCAACGGTGAAGAAATGTTGTTGTTTCTTTAGAGGGGTGAATTTCGAATTTTTTGAACTGTGGTTTGTGTTACCGTCGGGTCTGGATTAGTGGGAGTTTAGTGGAACTCTGTAACTTTTGGAGGGGTTTGTTAGTTTTGCGGAAGCTTTAAAGTTGTTAGTGGATGACAGAGAGTCCTTGGGAGTTTAACACTTCTTCCTGTTTTAAAGTTTTTGGAAATCCGTGTGAATTGGTTTGATCCTCGCTTTGTTTTCCCTGTTGATGGCATTCCCACAACGGGTTGGTTCTTGTTTGGGTTTTTACACTTGCAAAGACGTGTAACATATTTAATGTACTTGTACGGTTAATAAAAGACTCCATACTTACTTGACAAAAAAAAGAATAGAAAAATTATCTACTCAAATAAAAGTATGTTAATAGTAATTTGATTCAACAAAAATTCTACACTGCACTTCCGGACAACCAAAAAATTGAACCAAAAAACTTTCGTAGATCTCCCAAACATCTTTGGAGGTCCTTGACAAAACAACTAGGTGAAGTTGTTTATCAAACGGTCCAATGGGAACCATGGCTTTACATGTGAACTTCTCCACAATTATCTCCTTAATAGACAAGTATCATTGTCTTCTCGAATCAATTATCTTCTTAATAGAGAAGTATCATTGTCTTCTCGAATAAAAGCACAACGAGAGACTTGTTAAGTTTATATAAACCAACAATCTATTTTAATTTTGGATTTATTAAACGGTAAGAGGTGTTTTTGAGTGGAAAATTTGAGGAAATATTTGCACCTCGAAAAATTTGATCTATCTAAGTGTTTGATAGATCAAGTTAAATATGTTGGTTTATAATATCTTTATAATGTGACAGGAGGACAAGTTCATTGGTAGCCACCTTTCATGGGAGCTGTTGAGTTTCTCATATATATATATAAAATCCTATTTACATTAATAATTAAAAAGATAACCTTGTATTTTTTTAAAGGCAACCATGGTTTGCTGTCACTGTCACTGAGTGGCTACTATGTCCATGTGCAGTAATCCACACAAATCCACCAAAGGCGGCCTAATATATTGGGCTTAACCCTAGGGGCATCGAGGATATTTGACCTTGCGACCTCCCAATAGGCAAGGGCATTGAGGATATTTGACCTCGTGACCTCTCAATAGACAAGGTACTAGGCAAGGGCATCGAGGATATTTGAATGCGTGACCTCCCAATAGGCAAAGGCATTGAGGTTATTTGACCTCGTGACTTCCCAATAGGCAAGGTACTTAGCAATGAGGGCTCGACAAATTGAGCTACCCCTTGGGGATTCCCGCATTTAAAATATATTATATATATATATATATATATATATATATTATATATATATATATATATCTCCCAATTTTCAACTATAGAATACATTTTTAATCAATTTTTTTTTTTAAAATGAAAATTTGAAAAGTAAATTATAAGTTAACCAACATAGTCACTGAAAAGATATGGAATTTGACACAAGTTGTGAATGAGGATTGTCATATTGGTTTTGAGATTTCTGCCAATGAGGATTGTTAGATTGGTTTTGAGATTTCTGCCATACTGGCTAGTATATATTGCAACCTTTATATATTTTTATTTATCTCTCTCGTTATTTTTTTTTGTAAGCTTGGTAGGACTCTCCTATTTTTGGGTTTTTACATGTCCATTATTCACCCCGCGGGGAGGGTAGCATAAGATTCGAACCCAAGATCTTGTGACACTTCATTCCACAGTCATCGCCACTTGAGCTACCCCATGCGAACCGAACATTTATCTCTCTCGTTATTATAAAACTAGTACAACCACATTAAAAATATTAATGTGGTTGATATAGCCTAAGGCTTCATAAATATAACAAAAATAACTATAGCAACACTAAGAATGTCTTACCAATGCATGCATTTACTTGATTAACCATGTATAAAAGGGTTATGGGTTAACTTTAACTAAAGAAAAAAATGAAGTACACATCTTATTGGTGGGCAAGGAGCCACTTGGCACGAATTTGATTTTTTAAATTTATTAAAAGTAATGGACCATTTTGCTAATTTATATATAAATGAATGTTTTTTTTTTTTCAAAACGAAGTTGGATACTTATGTATTATAAAAAGCCTGCAATACAGAATTCTGATACATAGGGAAAAAGGATCTGAGAGCTGAGGATCAAAAGTGGGTTCGCAGACCCGGATTCCTCGCTGCTTCTCTTGATTGAACAGAAAGCGAAATACCAACGGCTATATTGCCTAACGAAGGAACCGCCAATCCAACAAAATTTACAATGCATGACCTTTATGGGAGGTGTTGGGTGGCTGAGTCATCAGGAAGCGGATCTTTCCTGTTGCTTGCTTTAGTTGAAGCTTCTGCCTAGTAACTCTGGGTGAGGGAGCAGATGTGCTCAATGGCCTCTTCTAAGTGGCTGCATCGTTCTTTCAACGTTTCGATTTCGGTCATTCTTTTTTCCAGCTTTTTGCGTTTTGAATTCCTGTCTGCCTGGTAGTCATCCTTCAGATCACTGAGTTGCTTGGTCAAGCGATTGGTCCTGATCATGTGGGCCTTGCACATGGTGCATTCCTTATTGTTGAAGATATTTTCGAAAGGATTGTTGGGCTGGGCCTGATTGTCTGGATGGTTCGGCTGGTCTGCCATTTGAGTGGGCCGAATACAGGGTTCTGGGAAAAGAGAGGACTCGTGAGGAGTTGGATGCAGGAGTGAAAAGAGAGGGGAGGCTATGACCCAGAGGAGCTGGCTCAAAAGAGAGGGGATGAGGAGGGAGTGCGACAGAGGATTGATGGAAGCTCTTCGTAGATGAGAAAACAAATTGTTTGTTATGAATAAAACTACAGAAAGAACTTCATAAGATACCCTGCACATCGAGCGGAAGACTGGCGCCCGGTGAGAGATGAGAGGTCCAGAATGCTGCCAACGCTTGTAACGAGCGCAGAGGAGTTTCCTTGCAGAACCACAGTCAGTGGTGTTCCTGTGGATTGGGATGCAATTTATAGGAGGCCGGCTCTTTAATGTAGTGAACCGATGCTGAGGGAGCCCGATATTGTGAAGAGGGCGGTACTTTGGAATGATTTCAGCTCTGTCATGAAACGCGCAGGAGGGATGGGCTCGATCTTCTTCCCTTAGAGTGACTGCGCTACAAAGGAGGTACTTCAGAGTGAGGAGGATTGTAATGATGTTATCCTGATCCTGAGGGGTGATATGGGTCCTTTGCTGCCAGATTATGATGCCGAGTAGATTCGGGGAGCTGCCAAATGATTTAGGGAGAAATTCTATGTGATGGATATTGTGCCTGAGGTGACTTTTTCCTTTGGATGTGGAGAAGGGGAAGGGCTCTTTAGGGAATATCTTTTCCATAGATTGTCTCGTTTTCTTTTACCTGACCTGCTTGTCTTCTTGAGGCTCGATTTGCTTGCACATCCGCCTCTGTATTATTACCTCTTAACACATGTTTGAATGTAACTCTGCCCAGAACTTTGACATTTTCCATTTTCCATTATCCTATTTCTGATGTTATTCAAGGCCGTCTGTTTGAATTCTTTCCCTGAGTTCATGGCCGCAATAATAGTTGCTGAATCACCAATGATAAGGAGATTCTGAAGGCCGAGATTCCTAGAAATTGTAGTTCCCAGGAGGAGGCTATAAGCCTCTGCTTTATTGTTTGTCATTGTGCCTAAACCCCATTCGTAAGTTGCTATGATTTTCCCTTGTGAATCTTTGATGACCCCACCCGCTCCAGCTTGTCCCGGATTATGCTTTAAAGCGCCATCAAAATGGAGGACAAGTCTTCTTTGATTTTGGATCCACAGACTGACTTCTTCCTTTGACCCTCGAAGCTTCCAGTCCAGGATGCCTTTCCCCGTGTTTAAACTTTCTCTTAATTTTATTTCAGCCTTAAATTTGCTCATCCACTCTTTTATTCTTGGCTCTGTCTCATCCAGGTCCTTCTGAGTTATACCATTTGTTTCAATAGTCTCGGAAATTAGTGCTGTTGCTTTTGCCAGGGTGCCAGATATACTTGGTTTCTCGTTGTTAAATATGCACTTGTCACGGGCAAGCCAAATCTGCCAACAGAGATTTGGGGGAATGCTATTCCAAAGCCGAGATGCTAAATTCCTGCCTTTTTTGTTTTGAGGAAGGTTTTTTCTCCAATTCTTCTGAAGAAGAGTAATCTGATTAGGGAGATCATCTGTGAATATAGGACTGGTGAGGAGTTTCCAACAGGTTCTGGCGAAAGGGCACTCTATAAAGATGTGATTGCTGCTTTCCTCTGCGGACCTACACATGCAACAGATTGAGGGGCCTTGGATGCCTTTCTTTCTGAGATTCTCTGCTGTGAGAATTTTACCCTGGAGAAGGGTCCAATTGAACAGTTTCACCTTTGGTAAACATTCAGGTCTCCACGCAGCTTTGTATAAGGACCAGTTATTTATTGTTGAGGCGTTCTGAAGAGCTTTGTAACCTTCCTTGACCGTGTATCCTCCTCCATTGGGATCCCATACAAATTTGTCCTCTATCATCTTATGAGTAGGTGCTGAGCCAATGAGGGAGGTCTTGAGCTCAGCCCATAAATTTGAGAGGCCTGTGGGGAGATTGAGAGGTCTCCACCCAATCCAGCTATTCTGATCCCAAAGAGATAAATCAAAAAGGGTTTTGTAATTTGCCTCTGTCATCCACCTCTGAAGAGGCCTGAATTTAGTGAGTATTTCCCTTGCACTTGATCCCATTATTCTATCCTTCCAGATGCTGATATCCATGCCATTGCCCGGTGCCCTGGAGATATGGGGTTTGAATTGGGGGAGCGATTTTTTGATTAGTTTCCAAATGGGTGTGCACTGTCTGTCTATGATAGTTTCTGAGAGAATGTTACTGTTGGCACCATTCAAATATTTCTTCTTGATGACCTCTGTCCACCAGGCTCCTCTCTCATTGAGAATTATCCAAATTAGCTTGTAGCCCATAGCCATGTTTGCCAGTCTTGGAATTCTGATTCCAAGCCCGCCCTTCTCTATGGGGAGAATGACCTTATCCCACTTTACCAAGCTAAATTTTTTTGTATTTTGCTTGCCTCCTTTCCACAGAAAGCTTCTAATGATCAGCTCCATGTGCTTGTGTATGCTGGCCGGGGCAAGAGTGATTGCAAATTGATATATAGGGAGAGCTGTTAAGATGGCTTTGATTAGGATTGTCCTGCCCGCTAAGTTTAGCCAGTACACTCCCCAGCTCTGAAGCTTTCCTCTCAACTTTTCAATTAACTTCACCCAGATCTTAGATTTTATTGAATCCTTTGCTAAAGGTAGCCCTAGATACATAAAGTGAGTCCAATTCCTTTGGGCAGGGATTTCCATAATTAGGGAGATTCTCTGGATTATATGTCTGGGGACATTCCAAGTGTAGATCATGCATTTGTTGTTGTTGAGCTTGCCTCCGGAGGCTTGGAGGAAGAGGTCCAAAACTTTCTTGAATCTTCGGGCCATGAGGCTAGAGGCGCCACCTATTAGTAAAGTGTCATCGGCGAAGAGGGAGTGGTTAATGCCCTTGGTTCCTCTGACTATTTCGACCCCTATTATTTCTTTTGATTTTCGCATCTTTTCCAACTGTAAACTTAAAGTTTCCGCCATGAGAATGTAGAGGAAGGGGGAGAGCGGGCACCCTTGCCTCAGTCCTCTCGAGCTTTTGAAAGCTTTGCTAGGCCTGCCATTAATGAGAGGAGCTGTCCAATTGTCTGATATGCATTCCATAACCCTGCTGATGAAAAGTTCAGAGAAACCAAACTTCTTAAGGACTGCCTTGAGGAATGAGTGGTTTACCCGATCAAATGCATTTGCCATATCAAGCTTGATGATCATACCTCTTTCCTTTCTGGATATGCTACTCTGAATAGCCTCCTGGATAAGAATAACGTTGTCCGTTATTTGTCTCTTAGGGACAAAACCGCCTTGGTTCTCGGAGATGAGAGAGGGGAGAAGATTCTTAAGCCTGTTAGCTAGGATCTTAGTGATGATTTTGTATGAGACATTGCAAAGGGATATAGGGCGAAATCTATCAAAGGATTGGGGATTTGGATCTTTGGGAATGAGGGCTAGATGGGAGGATTTCATACCGCTGCCCATTTTGCACTTTGTAAAGAAGTTTCTCGCCACTCTGATGTAGTCCTTTTTTATAATATCCCAATGAGTTTTGAAAAAGTCCACCGTGAAACTATCAGGGCCCGGAGCCTTGTCCAAAGCCATACTTCGGATTGACCATTCTATCTCCTCCACCGTGAGCTCTTTGTCCAGCTGCGTGTTTTGTGGTTCTGATATTTTATTTTCTATTATGTTGAGGAATTCCGGGTTATCCATGTGATGTGGATCAGCTGTTAGGAGGCCTTGAAAATGCTGTGTTGCTGCCTCCCTGATTTCCTCTTGTTCTTTTAAATCTTTCCCGTCCACTGTGATTCTTTCAATGTTGTTCCCTGCTCGCCTTATTTTGAGACTGTTATGGAAGAATGAAGTATTTCGATCTCCCGATTTAAGCCACATGCATCTCGACTTTTGTCTTATCTCCTCTTCCTCCCTTCTGTTCTGTTTGTACAACTCCTTGTACAAATCGATTTCCTTGACTTGATCTTCTTCCGAGTCTTGCCTAGTTTCCTTTTCTTGGTTCCACTGCGTTAGTTTTTCTTGGAGATCTGTTTTTTTTTTGCTTTCTTCTTTTGCTTTATGTCTTGCCCATTGCTTGATGGCAATCTGGAGGAGTTTTATCTTGGTTTCCCAAACATAATGCGAGGAGCCTGAGATTTCTGTTGCCCACTGATCTTTTATCAGGGATCTGAAATCCTCATTGCTGTCCCAAGTTCGGTTGTACTTGAAGGGAAGTGGACCCATATTCCTTCCCTTGACAAGTTTCAGTGCCACTGGTTTGTGGTCTGAAAAATAGCCTTGAATAATTATGCTTTGAATGCTTGTGAAGCTTGCCACTATTCTCTCCTGTACCAGAATACGATCCAGCCTCTCTTTGATATTGTTCTTACCTGTTCTCTTATTTGACCATGTGAAACGCCCGTTTTGAGGTGGGATGTCCACCAGATTGTGATCCTGAATGATTTCTTCTAGAGCATCTCTCGAAGAGTCTGCAAAGAAGTTCCCTCCTAACTTTTCTTCTGCATTCCTAATTAAATTCAAATCACCTCCCAAGATGATGTTCCTTCCTTGGGCGTCCATTAGGTCTGTTGTGATTGAGTCCCAACAGAGAGCTTTTTCTCTGAAGTGGGGGGGGGGCGTAGACATTGTAAATAGTGTATTCTTCTGTCAAGGCTATGTTTTGGATATCTGATCTAATCCACCATCTGTTCTGCCTGTGGTGTTTCAATTTCCATTTATTTTTGTCCCAGATTGTCCCTATGCCTCCTGAGGCACCTGCTGCACTGGCTGCTATACCTTCATAAATTCTGCTTCTTTTTAAGCTGTTTTGAAATTCTTGTTCCGTGATTTTGGTCTCCTGGAGTAGGAGGATGTCTGGTTGCTCTGATTTAAGAAGATCTCGGACTGCATTTGTTTTGAGGGAGGAGCCCATCCCCCTACAATTCCAAGAGACCAAATTCATCATTTACTTTGCTTATTATGGGCCCCTCCTTTCTCTTTCATTTTCTCTCCGCTTCCTTTAGTCTTGTCTAGATAAGTATCCATTGGCTGCTGGGTCCCTGTGGCCATTTCTTTAGCGGCGTTTTCATCCCTTATCTCTCTGTTAGATTTCCTGCCAACTTTTCTGGGAGGATCTGTGGATGTGCTATTTTCCTTTGACTTGTTCCTTGTGAGTATTCTTTCTATAGTTGGGGGAGGAGAGGATGGAGGGGGGGAGTCGGTTGTTACTATGGGAGCTCTCGGGGACGGAGGGGGGGAAGGGGGTTCTTCAGCAGACAGAGATTCGAAAGGGTTAGAAGACGAGGGGAAGGAAGGGCCAGATCCAGAGGGTTGAGAGGGGTTTGCTAAGAGGGGTTTAGATATGGTTCCTTGAGAGGCGTTTGATTTTTTCTTCTTGACTATTTCCCATGTTTCTTCCGGAGCTTCAGTGTTAGTATCAGATGCGTTTGACTTAGATTTATTGCATCTATTAGCAAAATGCCCGTATTCGTGACATACCTTGCACTTGAATGGTAGTTGTTCGTAGTCCACTTGCTATATGTGCGTCCACTGATCAACTTTGAGTTTGATTGCTTCTGGCAGTCCCTTCCCCAGATCAACTTCTACACATATCCTTGCGCAGGCGTGCATATTCTCCTTTGGTTCTGATCTGTCAATATATTTCCCCACAACATTTCCTATTGCTCTCACTGATTCATCTCCCCAGCAGTGGAGCGGCAGGTGTGGGAGACGAACCCAAACAGGAACTGCGTTGGGAACATCCATCTCTGGGTCAAAGTCGGGGGTCCATCTATTCAGGTATAATCCTCTGGTGTCCATAAAATAGGGCCCATTTCTGAATATAAGGTTTCGGTCTTCCGTTGATTCAAATAGAAAGGTGAAGAACCCTCTCCCGCAGAACCTTATTGCTATCTTCCCTTGGACTATCCAGTTCCAGTTCCTTTCAACCCACCGCTGAACAGTGCGGGGAGAAGGCCATAATCCCGTAAACTGGCCCACCAATCCACGTTCTGCTAATGCCACAGCTGCTCTTCTCGGGAGAGCGGGGGGGAGCGAAACTTCCGAGATTTCGTCCAGCTTTTTGATGAATCTTGAGGCTGTAGGTCTGATTCTTTCCGAAGAGTTCTCTAGAATGAGTGAGGCAAAGGACTTTTCCAGGTCTTCTTGATTCGGATCGGGAGGATCCAATGGAGGCATGATTGCAGCCCTAAAGGTGCTCCAGCAGAGGCTATAAGAGGGGAGAGCAGCCTGGCAGCAGCGCTGCCAGGCGCAGGTGCTCAGAAGTGTCAGGCTCGAAAAGCGGCAGAGGCCCCGTGAAGAGCAGAGAGGGCAGGAGGCCCGGAGAAGGGAAATGGCAGGAGGCCCAGGGAAGCGCAGCCTAGCAGCAGCGCTGCCAGGTGTAGGCTTGCAGGGGTGCTAGGTCAGGGGGCGGCCATGATCGGGAACTCCAAGCGCGCGCATCGGCTCCATATATAAATGAATGTTATAAATAATAATGAGGAACTTATCATGGAGAAACTGATTAGAATTGGAATAATTTCAAATCCCTAGGAAATTGGTGGCCATTGGTGGGCGAGGAACCACTTGGCACGAATATAATTTTTTTAAAGTTATTAAAAGTCAATGCAACCTAACAAACTTTGTAACACACTACAACTCTTGATAAGAGCATATGCTAAGCATGCATATTCCCTTGAGAATCAATCTAGGCCGTCAATTAAAAAATAAAAAAAGTCAACAGATCCTCATCCACCTTAAGTTGAAATAAGAAATCTTTGGCAATTAAAGAATCCATCTTTTTTTTTTTTCTTCAGTTCATCATTTTTTAATTTAATTTTATCTTTTAAAATACAATAATTACATATAGTAAAAGGAAAAGAATGTGGTGAAGAATTTAAATTTTAATGGCTATTAATTATCTATAAAATCTCTCTTCTCTCTTTCTATATATATATATATATTTGAAACTTAAATTGTAATTAAGTAAATGAAAATTAGGGTTGGAATTTGACCTAAGTTTGTGAATGACAATGGTCAATTTGTTTTTGAAATTTTTGTTTTGTTGCTTTTGATCTAGGCTGGTATGTATGTGTACACGTGTGAGCAGCAATTACAAAACTATTAAGTCTTACTAATTATGATACTTCTTAATTACATTGTGGATTTAAATCATATATATGTTTGCGCTGGGAATAGGATTTTAACTTTTATTTCATAATAATTATAATATAAATAAGAACGGTTAATCTTAAATTTTCTTCACATATAAGTAATATTCTTCACTACAAAATTTAATTGTTATCACTTTGAATGCAAACATAGTAATCATTTATTCAAAACGCCTAGATGCATGATCCAAGAAAAATAAATAGTCATTATTTATGATGCATTCATAAAGCGGCTTGTTCTATTTATGGGTAATATCATTTCACAAATATGCCCAAAAGTAAATTGAAATCTTATTCCAAATATGCCCAAAGATTAGGAGAAAAAGTTTAAAAGGAGAGTAAAACCATGGTGAGTAAAAAAAAGGTGGATTGTTATTTAACTTTTGTCTGTGCAATCTTTTCCCTTTAGACAACTTGCAAACTCATGTGCATTTTGTGTATCATTTTGAGCTTGACAAGGCGTATTGCTTGTGATTGTGACCCGAGGGAGTTGATGCTTTAAACCTAATTTATAGTGCTTTAATCCCCAATGTATAAATTATATATTATAATAAAAGTTTTATATATTAAATGAGATTAACTATAAGATAATTGCATATTATAAAATATTAAACTAAAAAATATATTATCCTTAGTGCTTTAAACATAAATTATGGTGCTTTAATCCTTACCAATAGATATAAATCATAATTGAATTTAGGCTTCTATGATCCATATCTTGTGTTCATAAATCTTTCGGAGATAATCACATTAGAGAAAGTTTTGTTTGAACCATAGTTGGTTCATGGTCAGGACAAGATGGAGAAGGCATAAGATGGAGAACCATATTTGGTCATAAGATTACATAAGTAGAGTGATGAAGAAAAAATTACTACACAACTAGAATCTAACGTTTAAATGTGCAACAAATAATGGTCAAAATTAAATATATAGAGTCAAAAGAATCAATAAAGGTCCAGGTCAATTAAAAATGGGACAAAATAAAAAATGTCAAAAAAATAAAAAGGAAAAAAGGAAATTAACTTGAAATATATAAATTTTTATAATTTAAAATGATTTAGTTTAATTTAATTAATTAATTAAGTTGAAATATTTTAATTTAATTATATATTTTAAATACAAAAGAAATTAATTTAAGAAATTTTCTTATGACTAAAATAATGCTAGCCCTATTAATTAATTAATTAATTATTAACACACACATATAGAATTAAAAAATATTAATAAAATAAATAAATAAACTATTTAAAAGAAAATGGTCGGTGCTTCACAATTACTAATCGTCCAACCATTGTCCATGTTTAGATGACCTTGGATCCACAATTACTAATCATTCAGCCATTCTAGATGACCCTGGATCTGATTCTCCTTCTTGTCATGACGATGTACACAAAACTTTCTCTAATGTGATTATCTTCAAAAGATTTATGAACACAATATATAAATCATATTAAAAAAATGTTATGTATATTAAATTATATTAACCGTAGTTATAAATTATAAAATAATATATTAAGAAATATATTATTATATCCATCATCGCTTTAAACCAAACTTATAGTGCTTTAACCCTAACCTATGTGTATAAATTATATCTTACAAGCTTAGATCCATCTTAGCTTCGAATCTATCAAGTTTCAGGAGAGATCCAATCTCTCAAGGTGCAAACCACATTTTTGAGTTTAAGATGGATTCGGGTTGGTTATATATATATATATTTTTTTACTAGTTAATGCAAAAATTAAGAAGTTTGAAACATATTGCTTTCTGGTTAATGCTTGGTTTGACGTGGAATGAAAAAAGACAAGGAGAATGTGGAAAGCGTCAAACAAGGATAACATAAAGCTCAAAGCTTACAAGAATATATCAAGAAAGAAAAAGGTTGATTTCATGGTTTCAAGGAGGGAAGAACTAATCTTCCTTGGGAAAAATAATCCCAAATTATTTTGGAAGGAGCTTCAACAAAGAAGGATGCAAATTGAAAATAGTATTACAACTTCTAAATGGTTTGACTATGCAAGACAACTCTATGAGCAGGATCGCAAGGTTGATCCTCCCCCCTTGGTCAACACTGATATTGAACTATTCACGGTGCAAGAGGTAGAGATGGGTATCAAGAAGTAGGGTGTTGGAAAAGAAAAAGACTTAGCTGAACTCCAAGCAGAGTATCTAAAGTGGGGCTCAAAGATTCTTTCACCCCACATTACAAAAATTTTCAACAACATCATACAATAGGGGTTCCCCACAAATTGGACAACTAGTCTGGCAATACCTCTTTTCAAGAGTGGTGACGTCAATAATTCCTCCAATTATAGGACCATAATGATAAACCCTTTGTTTGCAAAGTTATTTGGAAGCATGCTAGAAAACAAAATCAACAAATGGGCAGAAGAAAGAGATAAGCGTGCTAAAGGGAAAGCATGTTTCAGACATAAACATTCTACAATTGATCATTGTATAAATTTAAGGCACATCATTGAAAAAGTTCAAGAGAAAAAGGAAGAATTATTTTGTTACTTTGTTGACTTTAGAAAAGGTTTGACACGGTTCCTAGGGATAAGATTTGGCACAGAATGGAGGAACTTGGGGTTCCTAAACATTTGAGAGCAGCTGTGCATAGGCTGTATGAAGAGGCGAAAGTCAAAATTAGAACTTCAACAGCTATTTCTGAAAGTTTTAGAAGTGATATCAGGGTCAAGCAAGGTTGTCCACTGTCTCCTATCCTTTTTGGTTTATATATCAACAAGCTTGAGGAGTCTTTGAATTCGCAAAGGGGTGATGTTATCTATTTGGGCAAGTTTGTTATAAGGCTTCTTTTGTATGTAGATGACCTTATTCTAATTGCTAAATCTACTCTTGTTTTGCAAGAGCACTTACTATCCTTTGAGCATTTTTGTAGAAGGGCGGGGATGCAAGTCAACATTAGCAAAATGAAAGTAGTGGTTTTCTATAAAAATTTAAAATATAACCAACGTAAGTTCTACTTTGAAGGCAGTATTCTAGAAGAAGTTGTGGATTACAAATACCTCGGAATTGACTTTGACAAAAATCTAAGTTGGAATGGTTGTAGAAAGAAAATAACTTTGGGGGGTTGGAAATCATTTTATGCTTTTCAAAATAGGTGTATAGAGGCAGAACTATGGGACTCGAAAACTACTCAAACCCTTTTTGGGCTTCTAGTGATTTTGGCGATTCTTTATGGATGTGAGTTGGGGGACAGCGGTACATCCGACTTGCAGCCGAAACAAATTGAGAAAAATCAGAAGCGTTTGATTACAAACAAATTCAAAATTAAAAGTGCAGTTCCTTATGCTATCTTGTTAGGTGAAACATGGGTTGCTCCTATTGAAGCAATTGCTATGGTGCGAGTCATAAGGTATTTAAAAAAAATTGAGCAAATGGAAGAGGGTAGATGACTTAAGGTTGTCTTTAATGACATTGTGCAAAAGAAAAAAGACTTGGATGCAGTAAAATAACAAATGGTTTAATAATGGGGTATTTGCTTGAACACGTGTCCCATAAACAGTAAAGAGATAAAATATTTTGTTATGGATAAGTTCCACAACTGTACTTGAGATAAGGAGCTAGGGAGAAAAAGGAGTACTATATTGAAGTGTTTAATTCCACTCATAGTCACCAACAAAAAGCATATATAAAGGCCAATATTTCTTGGTGAGCCAAAATTCTTATTGCTCAGTTAAGCACTAGTTCTCAACTCCATTGTGAAACAAGGCGTTGGAAAAAGCCAAAAGAAGTGTGGGAGGAAAGAGTGTCTTTTTTGTTCTTTCGGAAAAGTGGAAACATAAACGCATTTCATTTTAGAATGTGAGGCCTTCAAAGACAACATAGACAGTTATGCATATATCTTGGCAGCTAGCTCTTGGGATAATCTATTTAGTGAGGGGTTTGTCGAGAAATTGGTTATTGTGAGGCTTCATAGGAAAAGAGTCGAATACATCAACCAGATGAAGAAGCAATTTGTCCCATAGGCTAGCTTTAGCCTCATGAACGTTAAATTAATTTTCTTTCTTTCTTTCTTATATATATAACTACTTGTCATTGAAAGCATTTTATTCTTAAAAACAAATTACAAAACAACCTTATGCATGTAAAGTGACTATATTACATAAGAATACCATTGGCAAATCCATGGGTTGTCAAAACCTGGAGCCCAAAAACTGCCAACGATAAGTTGATTATATGGCCTTAATTTTACATGAACTACCATAACAATATCTATAAACATTAGTATGTTATACTTTTTTAATTTTAATTATAATAACCTACATCAAGGAAGAATACCATGGGTTGTCAAGACTTGGAGTTCTAAAACTTTTAGCAATTTGACCAAGTCAATATGTTTTTTTTTTTTCTCTGAAACAACTAATTCTATTAACTGGAAATCAAAATATTTTTACATATGGCGGAGGCTGCAAGGCCATGAACCTGAGAGCCATTAACATTACAAAACTGCCCCATTACTATGAGAATTGGGGGAAAACAGAGACATACAACCAACTAAATTGGCATTAAAAGCAGACAGAGATTGATAAACAAGAAGAGAAACAGAAGAGCAGAACTGGTAGCAAAGGTCCAGGAAGAGAACAAAGGCTGTGTCGGTGGAAGACCAAAACCTGGAGTTGATGCCGTCAAGCTGAACCATGGCCAAAATGTCTGGGTAATGCTCTCTGAGCACCCACCAAAGAACCAAAAAAGGCAAACCGCACCGCAGGTTATTCATTTTCCTCTGCTTCCCCATGTGTCTCCTCGGCATCCTGACACGCGTCATCATGACTGAGAGGCTCCTTGCCTTCCATCACCTTGTCGAGGTCGGCAGTTCCTGCATCTGTCTCCGCTTCAATTTGGTCATAGTCAACCAGGGGAAGGATAATAGGGGCAAATTAACCTGTAGAACAGGTTCAATCTCCTGCTTGATACCCAGAGAATCCTCGGCCGAGGAACGGTCACTGCTGTGAGAGGGGTTGGGCACAATGCAGGAAAGAGGGGCGACCTGGTTTTCTTCTTCCGTCATGAGAATGGTGATCTGAGCAGAAATCAAAGGCCTATTCAAATTGCTCTGGAATTTAAAATGGGTGGATTGAAAGGCACTATTGGGTATCGGCTTGCGAGGAGGATTGTTGGGGGGAAGGTCCTCAGGAGAGGAAGAGAGATTGATGGGCGAAAGCGCGAGGTTGGAACGAGGATTGACTGAGGACCGCTTGCCACTGCCAGGGCGGTCACCCCAACGAATCCGCTTCCATGGCGCTTCATTTTGCCAACAGACATAGAAAAATCAAAGGAACAGAGCCTAAAACCAGAGGAATGACCCAATTAGACCCGAGGCCCGTAAGTGCAGACAAATGAAGCCCGAGACCGAGAAGCAACACAGACAAAACTGATATTACAGATAATAGACCACTTACCCCAAGCCACTGAACGAGTTCCTCTGTAGAGCGCGCAGGTGAAATTGAGGTGTTGCAAATTCAAGCTCGAGCAAGCCTGAATCTTGCCTCTGAAGACCGACGCGTTCTCACCTTCACACCATAATCGAAAATCAAACCTAGAACCAGAGACCTCAACACTGGAAGTGGAATAAACGCAAGGAAACGCCATGTATTTAACCCGCAACAGGCAGCTTCGAGGCGCGTCCGGCATTAATGGCGCCGGCCTGCCTCGTCCTGCAACCATTAAAACATTCCCTCCGCGATCGTTTGTGATCTGGGTCGCCACGCTGCATTGCAGGTGGCAGTACCTGGGGTCATTAAGCTGCATGAAAACCATTGAATGCCGAGACGTCACCCAGATCCGGGAGACCAAGTCAATATGTTGATATAACATTACAACATCTCTTCCATACTAGGTTGGAGAGTGTCTCTTAGCACAATAACCAACCTAGATCCATCTTAACTCCGAATCTACCAAGTGCCAGGAGGGATTAAATTATTTTTTCACTCTAAAAAAGATATGCACTTGAAGATATTTGATCCCTCTCGATGCTTGGTAAATCCAGAGTTAAGATGGGTCTAGGCTGGTTTAATTATTAATTAATTAATTATATTATAATTATTATTTTATTTATTTTTTGTAATTTTTTTTTTTAATGTAATTTCACATAGTCAAATGTTTATCATAACATGACATGATATGGTAGGAGAAGACAACATCTCTTCCATCTCTTGACACAATACAATAAAAGTTATTTACGTTAAATTAAATTAACCATAACATAGTTGTAAATTATAAAATATTATATTAAGAATATATATTTTTATTTTAAATGATTTGACCAACTCACATAACATACATTTTTTTTTGTAAATCTAAAATAAAATAAAAGTTATTTATGTTAATTAAATTAACCATAAGATAGTTGTAAATTATAAAATATTATATTAAGAATATATATTTTTATTTTAAATAATTTGACCAACTCAACAACATTACATTTTTTTTTTGTAAATCTAAAAACTCTATAGATCAATAAAAAATGAAATACATTATAAGCTATCATGATTCTTTGTCTGGCACAGAGTGTCATATGTTGATGGAAACACAACTGATAAGTATGATACTGAGAATATCAAAGAAGACATAGAGGAGCAGAAGAAACAATTACATAGAAGACTCATCTAGATTGGGGTTGATCCTCAAGGCAACCTTTCTTTCATTGTTTTTCAAAACCTTGACCCAACCTTCCGAAGAAGGGTTTATCAAAGCAATTTAAATATTATCATTGTGTGCTGAAGGAGATTCCCTATCAAAGTTCGAAGAATCTGACTCATGAGCTTGTTTCAATACACTCATAGAAGCAATATTATTCATTATCTATGTGCATGCCAAAGGAGCATGGTTCATAGCAGGATCCTTAGGAGGTGTTTGTGGACCCGATCTCTAGACCCTATCCACCAAATAAATATCTTTAGCACGTCCTTTATTGTTTTTATCCAAAGTAGAGGAGGCCTTGCCCTCCATAGGAGGAGGGTTGTAGGGCTTCCAACTTTTGGATCTAGAATTTCAGATGTTTTACTTTTGTTGAGGTTTGAGCATTGGGCAAGAATTTTGAAAATGACCAGTTTGAGGACAAAAGCAATAGCGAAAAAAAATATTCTCATAGTTTAGAGCCCAGGTCTAGTTGGAATGACCTATTTATAAATTGATTTGGTCTCGCAACCCTTTATTGCTATCAATTTCAACACAAATTGTACCATAGGTGTATAAGCTAATATTTCCTCAAGAGGGATCGGTAGCAAGGAAACAACCCAGGGAGTCTCTAATGCCTTGAAAGATTGTGTAGTGCCACAAATGAGTAGGTAGGTTAGGAAGTCAGATCCGTATTGGAAGCTTGGTAATGACAATTGTGGAAGGGTCAAAATTTGGAAACCAAAGGGTTATGAACAATCCATCATTGCACCAAAACCAAGGCCCTTTTAGATAAATCTTTCTGATAATCTTCTAGTTCCCCAAATAACACAATGAATAATCTTTTTGAGTAGAAAATAACTTTGCAATTCTTAGTCCATGAAGAATGGATCCATTGGTAAAGATTGACCATGTGGGACCAAAAGCCACTAAAATGACATATTAGGGCTTCCTTTGAATACAATTGATGGAGATCCTCCAGATAAGAGTGAGATATTTCTAGGGAGGGAACTTCCTCAGAATTTTCAACCAAAAACAACTGAGGAACCACTTGGGATTGATCTTCCTTTGGGAGTTAGGTTGAGCATGGAAAACATCTTTATAAGAAAAAGCTCGAGAGTAGGAATGCTTTTCTGCAACCACCCCCGTAAACGAAGAGCCATAAAAATAGTGGCATTTTTACTAATGTTATAGACTGAGAGAGGGGAGGCATCATCCAACTGCTTATCTTAAAAAATCAGGCATTGCATGAGAGAGGGAATACTCACTTGGGGCTCCAAGTAAAACTTAAGGTGTCAAACCAAATTTGGGGAACGAACCCCAATGAGCAACGAATGGCCACAGAGAAGCTTGACAAAGATCTAATAACAAGTTTTGGACTCTGGCATAGGGTCTCTCATCATTCTACTTGAGCCACTGCATTCCTTCAATTGTATGCCTTCTAATGGTAGATCACCGTAGTTTTTGGCCATGGGATCGGGTTCCTGCACCCTTGTGGAAACAAACACTGCAACAACCATCTCCCGCTAAAGATCCAGGGCATTTGTAACATTTTCTGCTCCATGCAAAGGAAATATAGTGCCCTAGACATCTATTTTAATTCCTATGGCCCCAAGTTTAATGATTTCAGGGGCGAACTCGACTGCGGATTGAGCCAAATTACTCTTCTTATATTCTCCACCGTCAATGTTAACATTACATAACATTTAACATTACTGCTAAATGTCCCGGGATATTTCCAAGGTTCTGAATCCATTTATGTATTCAAAAGTGCATTTCAAAAAATGAAAAATAGTGATTTCACAAAAAAATCTATTATTGAATTTCAATAAAAAGACAAAAAAAAATTTGCTTACAGCAAAATGTAATACCAAATGCAGTTACATGCAAACTTCTCCGCAATTCTATCCTTAATAGAGAAGATTGTCTTCTTAAATAAAAATACCTTCAATCGTCCTTCAAAACCTACAAATAGTTGGAGGTTTGGTAAGAATCAGAGAGGGTGTCTTACCGGGACAAAATAATGGTTACAACGAAGATTGCAGCTTTGCCATTTAGTGTAATTTACTCATTAAAGTATAATCTAAACATTTTGTCTTTTATTTTTGTAAAGCATATTTTTTTTTAAATGAGTAGTCAGAAATAGTTGGAATGATAAATTTGAGTGGTTAACTTTTATAACAGAAAATCATATTACTGCATTTTAATTAAAAAACAAAATATAAAACTCTTAAAATTCACTTAACAAATGAACAAAATGTAACAAGAAAATTGGCTGAAAATGAAATACTATACTCACTGTTGCAGTACGCTGAACAATGTCAATGATTGCTCAACACAAATGGATGTAACTTTGTGTAACTTTTTCCACAGACATCTCATTTCAGAACAGAATGTCTGTGATCTTCACCCACGCTCTAAGTCATCCGGACTCCTTTTCAAAGAAGCTCAGGTTCACAGAGGCTCTTATACCATCTTCATTATTAAAGAATTCAAAAGTAGAAATAGACAATATCATTATGGAAAACGACAATTTCAAAATTCTAAATTTGTTCACACCTAATTAATTAATTAAATTGGTTTCTTATATATAGATTCAACACCCAAAAACTTTTCAAAACACTTCAATTATACAAGAATTACCCATCAAACCAAAAAACCCTACAAGAAAAATTGGAAAAAAAAAGCTAAAAACAACTAATTAGCTTTTCTCCCTTAAGCCTAACCAATAAAATAACAAAATAACACAGCACTAAAGTCAGGATTACAACTGTCACATTAATGATACAGCTCCCTATTCTGAACAATGTGAACGTCTCACTTACCAAGAAACCAAATATCTAGAAACGCCTTTGACAATTCCAATTTCCAGTCATGGTTGCAGGATACGGCCGTATTGCAAAATAGGGGTGGAAAACGAATCGGCCGTATTGTCGGAAAAGTTCGATTTGTTTGAATAACGTAGTGTTGACCAAATCCAATGGACCTTCAAAAAGCATATTTGAAGCGCTTACGCTGGTTCTGGGAGAACTGTGAAGATGATAATTTCTATTTTTTGAAGAGTTGACAGAACGTGCATCATAACTGGTTGGAATATTTATACATTTTAGGTATGCTGCACTTTAAGACATGAACTTTATTGAATTCCAATAATATCTCAACTTTCCCGTGTCCTGGGGTTATCTCTTCTTGCCACTCGTCTTATTCTAATAGTTTGTTCTTTTCTCTCCTTATCATCACCCATTAAAACTGTCACAGACAATACTACTCCTACCCTTGAAATCAAGGACAGGGGTACACTTACATTATCCAATTTTTTTATAAAAGTGAATAGGGACAAATGATAGCATCACGATAATTGCAAATGTATAGGTAAATATATATGGTTCATAATAAAATTAAATCTATGGGAGCAAGTTTTACTAATTTTTATAACATGTAAATAGGGATATACACTCTATCCACTTCTTTTTTATGTTGTTTTTCTTATTGGTTTGGACTCACCAAATAAATATAGATAAGAAATAATGAGACTCAGTTTTCAATATGCTTTACTAGGTGTTGTCCACTTCATTGACCAATATAAATAGCCATTATAGTTTATCATTATTGTTAATCCTTTATAAAAATTTGATCAACGTTGCCATTGGTCACCATCTTTGGCTTTATTCTTTGGCATTAGGTTTCTGTTGAAATATAGTCAAGGTATGTCAACACAACCGCTAATGAATACAACTCTTTGGCTAGGTAGCCTTTTAAACTTTTGCTTTTTCCACTATAGTGGAAAACAACTTGGAGTTAGTGATGAACTTGAGATTGTGAATTGGCCTCCTTCATTTTTTTCCCCTAGCCTCCTCTCAATTTGCCTCAATCGATGAAATGCATCTTGACATTGTTATGATCATTAACTCTCAAAATTAAACCATAAAGAATATATCAAAATTCTCCAAACACTTTATTCAATATCAAAACCCTTAATATCAAAATCCTTAAGGTAGGGTAACACCTTACAATGATAATTTTGTAGAATGTTTAAAATTCTCATTCACTTATCTCTTCAAGGGACAAACCTCCTAATGAGCTAAGGTCATTTGCATTTTTTCTCATTATATGCCATCATTATTTATAGCTAGCTAGAAAACCCTAATCATAACCAAATCGTAACTATCTAGTGGACATTCTTTAATGAGGCTATAATATATTTGTTCAATGTTAACTACCTAGTAGGTCTCATTCATTAACACACACAATTGACCTAATCCACCTTACATTAAAGAACCAATATAACTACATCATTATTAACTCTAATGGGCCCTTAGACCCCATGACACCCCTAGGGAGGATCTCACCACTCCATCCCCCTTTGAGAAGCATTGTCCTCAATGCCCGCAGATATGATATACAACCATAAAAAAAGGTCCCATGTATATGTGTTGATTACAACACTAAAGTAATCTAGGAAATTAGGGACCTGTGTACAAGTGGTGCCCTGAATGTTGTTTTCCATAAACTCGAGTTTCATGTCTAAGGGCTTACACTAACTCCTAACTATTAACACCTAAGTGCTACAAATATTGAGTATTTTAGTCTAAATTCCCACCACAATCATGAGAACCCAAATAAATAAATTAACCTATATCAAAATTATCATCCACATAATTAAGAAAGGTCAATTGTGGGTTTTGAAGAACATTACCATTGAAGAATATGTAAACTAAAGATTAATAGTTATAATTTACTCCTAACTTCCGTTGATGTTGTTCACTTCACATGGAGGAGTATGGCTATAAAAAAGGATGAAATTAGTCTTCCCATAAATGACAACTACTCATATACCATTCCTCACCAGTGCCCTCTTCAATACGTCTCTAAATTTCCATCCTTTGGATTACTTCATAAGTTGCTTATAGTTTTTGGATTTGGTGTTCCAAACGAAGTCACTCTATATCAATTGCTTCACAGTGCAAAAGTTATTTTACTTTTGAGTAACCACCATTTTATATGCTCTTCATATTTAATAGCAAGTTCAAGAAAATTTATACAAGGATCTTATTCCACATAAGTTGCATCTCCCACATAATATGTTTATAACCTTTGATATGCCTCAAACACGGGGGCATTTATATTCATGTTAAATTTCATATGCCATTATAAATATAAGAGCTTAGTTTTTAAGATAGAATCCAAAGAAGCATACATTCAATGGATCTCCTTTGTTTAACTAGGGTTTTGAGGCAACACTATTTAAATGGCCATAACTCCCTTAATATTGATCACAATCTTTATTATGACACCAATTTTGAAATGTCACCATCACTCCTACCTCCATTAATTCTATTTCAAATTATTTCATAAACAAAGAGATAATTATACCACAAGAATTCCTCATGAGGCTCTTGAATCACAACTTAAAATACTTATGAATTCCATGATACTTCTCAAAACTGCTATTATCATCCCAATTCCATAATGCTTATCTCAACTTATACTAATGCTAGTCCCTTTCCAATATAGGCACTTTATCAAAATATCTTCACTCTAGAATACTCATAGAAATTATTGAAAAAGCCATAAAATCAATTATATTAAATTACTGGTCTCTTCACTTACATGATCGAAAATGGTTCATTGTATTATTTCTCATCTATCTCAATGCTTTCAGAATGGAAAAATTGGAGGAATAATCCTGAAGGGCCATTTTACCAACGAGTCCTAGTTTGGAGAATTGGGGTTTAAACCATTTAGAGGAATTTTGAGGCATTAAACAAAGATTTTTTGGGTTCCAAAATATGTCTCTTATGAAAGTCCCCATGATGCTATTCTATATTTAAATACCATTCCAACAATGAAAGAAAGACATCAATCAATGTTTGAATGCAAAAGTAATGCCTTCCAGAAGTTGACCTCCTAGTTTGACCACCATGGTTCAAGGTGATGCCATGTCAGACCCTATTACTCATGCAAAAGGGCCTAGCCACGTGTGGAATAGGAAGAAGGCTCTAGAAGGGTTAAAGTTTTAACTCTAGTTGATTGAAAGAGTCAAACCTAACCCTTAGTTCGTTGTTAGGCTATGTTAAAATTATGCCACTAGGAGTAGAAGGGGTTCCATTCTATTAGATGGTATCTTGTTCCATAGTAGAGTAGAGAAAATGAGAGTGGAAGTGAGAAACTGTAGGTTTTAACCCCGTACAGAAATTACATGCATATGAATTCTAATAATAGAAAATAGACAATAGCGAGCACATAACACATAAAACAAATATACACAGAGATTTTCCCCTGGATCCCAAAACTGGGACTACCAGATTGATTTTTCATTATGTTCCTTTCAATGTTACAATACATATATATACATGTCGAAGCATCCAATACCATGGACCGAAAACCATTGTGCCCAAAATCATGTGCGAAAACCATGCACAAAGCCATGGGTCCAAAAAAAATTTCCCTTGGGTGCTGCCCTGAACCCTGTAGAGGGGGGCTAAACGCCCCCCTCAAACCCACTGTGAGCCCCCCACTACACATTAGCATAACGAAGGGGGGGCTTCGCCCCGCCTCTAAGCCCTCGGTTTTGCTAGGGAGGCTTGTTGTGGAAAGAATATAACACAACCCAACATTTTTCCACTTGTTGTTTTCTTCCCATAGGAGGCCACATGAGAGCTTAGTCATTTATCTAGCCCTACAACACCCATTGTTTCTCTACACTAAGAGAACTTCTCAGAGCTCAAATATTTTTTCAATGCATCTACAGTATTCTTCAAAATGTCCACCTTTACCAGCAACACCTTTTTGTCTTCTATCATATCCCTCACAAAGTGATATTGAACACCAATGTTCTTTGTCTTTGAATGATAAGCAGGGTTCTTTGCCAAGAAAATTGCACTTTGGTTGTCACAATCTATCCTTATAGCTCCCTGTACTAACCCCATACTTGAACACAATCTCTGCAACCAAATTGCTTCCTTTCTTGCATGAGAGGCTGCAATGTATTTTGCCTCTTTAGTTGATAGCACCACTACAGATTGTTTCTTACTCATCCAACTGACTGCACCTACAAATAAGTTAAACACATACCCACTCGTAGATCTTCTATGATCCAGATCTCCAGCCTATTTTGCATCAACACGCCCATGGATATCCAAAACTCTGTCCAATCCTGGTATTCCTTGGTAGCACAAACCATAATCACTAGTGCCACGCAAATACCTGAAAACCTGCTTCACTACTGTCCAATGCTCCTTCCTTGGTTTTGACATAAACCTGCTCAATACTCCCACTGCATGTGCAATGTCTGGTTTAGTACAAACCATTGCATACATCAAGCTACCGACTGCAATTGCATATGGAAAACAGAACATGTCCTCTTCCTCTTCTTGTGTCTTGGGACACTGTTCAACAGATAACCTAACACCTACAAGAATAGGAACCTTCACCGGTTTACTATCCTGCATATTAAACCTCTGCAGTGTTGTCTCGACATACTTCTTCTGGTTTAACCAGAGCTTCCTCTTTGCCCGATCTCTTTTAATTTCCATGCCCAAAATATAGTTTGTAGCACCAAGATCTTTCATGTCGAATTTGGAGGACACTTGGGTCTTCAAATCTTGGATAATTTCTTTGTCATTTCCAACCAACAACATATCATCCACATACAAGACCAGATAAATAACACGGTCACCAATTAATTTAAAATACACACAGTGATCTGCTTTGCTTCAGGTGAAGCCAAGTCCCCGTATAAATGTATCAAATTTCTGATACCACATCCTTGGTGACTGTTTTAACCCATACAGAGACTTCTTTAACTTGCATACCAGTTCTTTCTTACCCTCACCACAAAGCCTTTACTTCGCTTCATGTAGATTTCCTCTTCCAAATCCCCGTGAAGAAATGCTATCTTCACATCCATTTGTTCTACCTCAAAATCAAAAGCAGCAACAACAGATAAAAGTAAATCTAATAG
>APFE030102135.1:186822-222033 GCA_000404065.3 Pinus taeda | reverse complement strand
TTGTGTTTAATGCAACTAGCATATATCCAGCAAACTTATGATTCAATTAATCCATTATATGTTGATCTTTAATTAGTTCATCAGAACTTCATTAACCATATGAACAGTAAATAGGTGCAGTAAAACAGAACAAATCATCACACATAAGAAGCACACATGAACACCATGATGTAAGGTGGAAACCCAATGTGGGTGAAAACCACCTGCTGCAATTCGTCTCTGTCTTCTTTTAATAAGAAACTTCTTTTTACAATTTTTGTACTGGTGCAATCTTATACCAGTATGCAGGCTTCTACCTACAGAAGGTTACAACCTTCTCTCGTTCTCTAGCTTCTATTAGAAGGGAGATACAACCCCCTTAGCTCTTGTACTAGTTGATGTACTAGTACGTAGGTGCTGGCCTATAGATGGCTACAACCTTCTCTTTTCTTCTAGGGACCACGTTTCATAAATTTTCAGACTGGATCCATAAATACAAAACAATCACCATTGCAATACAATTATTAACTTTGAATCACCCAACAATTGAATCATTGAAACCCTGTCATCAAAACACAATCACCAAAACACAGACCAGAGCCTAGAACTCTGCAACAACTACTAGAACCAACAACAACCTGAAATATCAAATCTCATAATGTATACGCTACTTGACTGTGTCAAACCAGCGTGTATACGCTCTTTCACCAGAGAAAACCTGCGTATAGATCTGAAAATAATTGCAATTTCCAACTTCAGATATACCCAGACCATAAGATATAAAGGATAAAACATGCATCAATATTCAGATCTATTCATGATCATACCATATAATGATAATACAATTAGTCTTCATGATCCCGGTCCATCAACCTTTATCAATTGCATAGGTGCCTCCTTGGTTCAAATCAAGCAAAGTATCACAAACCCATAACCAGCATACTAGATCTCATACTTCATCAGATATTCATCACTTGCACACATTCCCTCTTGGCTTGATGATCTTCTCCTTATATAGGTTTACGCCCAAAACCACGTAGAACCAATACCTTGGACCCAATACCTCGGGTCAACACTTCGAATAAAATACCATGGTCCAATACCCAAATACCATGGACCAAATACCACGGACCAAATACCACAAACCAAAACTTAGATTCCCAACATGTATGTGCCTTTCCTTCCATGAACCTGCGTGTGTACGTATACGCCTCTTTTCTTCCGCTAACCTGCGTGTATACACACTTTCATCAAGGTTAACTTGCATATACCTCTCCCTTGACTTGCTGCACTATGATCTGTCATTTGAGTGAGTTGCCATCAAGGACAACACCTGTATCATACTTCTGAGTGAGTTGCCATCAAGGACACCACCTGTATCATAATGCCAACAATCTCCCCCTTTGGACTTGATGGCAACCACCATACCAATTCACTCTCCCCCTTTGACATCAAGGGCAAAGGGAAGACCAAGATGTTCTCTCCCTTGGTATATCTTCTGCTGTCTATACTCCCCCTAAGTACATGCTAAAATCTCTGATTGAGCTCCCCCTTTGTACATGCCAAGATGTACCAATCCGTCCATGCTCCCCCTGAGCACATGCAAGGTTTTCATAACATGACTCTATACATACATCAATCTCCCAACCAAGTGCCAAATGTTTATACATGACTCAAAAACAAGAACCATTACATCATCCATCCCATGCATAGTGGGGTAACAAAATACATCATATGACTCACAAAGATCAAGGACCTAAACAAGACCATGATAGTTATCAACAACTATCATACACCATATGATCTACACCATAAGCATCTGTCACTAGCATCCAGACCTGTAACCTGCAATCCATTCTCTTGGTTAATCAACAATCAGTAGCAAGATGTGTCAATAAGCATCATCATCAAAGACTTCTAACAATAATGCCAACAATGCATTATTCGAAGCATATGCTCCCCCATGAGCCTGTGCTAACCATCATATACCATGACCGAACCATTTCTTGAGTTTTTTTGGCTGCTTTTTCTTCAGAGCTCCATATACGCGACTCTGCAGCCTATAAATCGCGTATATAAACGACTTATCTTCAGAATATCTACTATGCAAATTGGAATACTGAAGGTCTACACTTTCAGTTTCCCCTGCGTTTGTTATGTCAGCTAACTGAGTTATGCCACTTCTTTCTGTCTCTAATTCTGTCTTCTTCAATACCTGGAATTGTGATGATGTATGATCCTCTTGCTTTGGAGTTCGAATTTTGCTCCTGCATTCCCTTACTTTATGTCCAAACTTGTTACATGCATAACATATCACATGTTTCATATTCCTCCTATAGCAGTCAATGGCTTTGTGACCAAACATATTGCAAGCAAAACAATATCCCTTGAAGTACCTGGAGCGTGATGATCTTTCTGTGTGATGGTCTTGACCCATTTTGCTTCTGCATCTAGCTACAATACGTCCAAAGTTATGAAATACATAACATTCAACATTATTCATTTGAGGAAATGACCGACTATCACTTCCATAGTTAGGAGGAAAAGATCGTCTTTGAAGAATTTCTTTCCTTGGTTGTTGCTGGGGTTGACCACTTATCTCTTCATTGATCATTTCAGATTTTGCATTAGAATTACTTTCTCACCCTGTGAGCTAGATTCACCTTCGACAATTTCATAAAAACCAAGACCAGTTTTGATAGCAGGGGATCTTTGACTATTAAGAATATCATCCAAAATCTTAGTATTGTCTTGAAATCGCAACAGTTTATCCTTTTCTTCTAATGTACCTTTTAAGATATTTACCTCAACCTGATGTTGTTCTTCCTTTTCCAGATATTGCTTCCTTATGTTTTCTTCAACTTTTCTTCCTTCCTCCACTTGTTGCCTTGATTCAAGCACTTCATGTTCTTGTTCTTTAAGAGCTTCTTTATTCTGCTTCTTTGATTCTTTAAGATCTTCCTTTAGAGAAAGAATCTTAGATTCAAGTCTCTAAATTGTTGTGCTCTGATCTTTTACTACATCCTGCAGCTGCTCCCTTACTCTGGTTACTGTCTCCAGCTGTTCTTTTAATATGGTAACTTCTTCTATTTCTACGTCATTATTTTCATATGCCATGAGAGTCTAATGTCTTTGTCACTATTGGATGAGTCATTACTTTTATCATGAGTATAATATCTTCTATTACCTTCTTCATACATCTTTTCTTTGTTATGAGGGCATCTAGCAGTGTAGTGACCAACTCTACCACAAGAAAAGCATTTGAAAGGTAGCTTACCTTTGAACCTTCCAGATCCCTGTTCAAGATTCTTGACAAAATTTACCTCATATTCTTCTTCTGAAATTTATCCTGATTCACTGATTTTTTCTTTTCCATTTGCTGATACTTTAAATGCGACTTCTCTCATATTTGATGGTCCTCCTTTTCTCATCTCAAAAGCAGTTAAGATTCCATGAAGTTGCGTCATAGTGCTTTTCTATAGATCCTCCTTTTCTTCTATGGCAGACACTTCAGATTCAAATTTAGTAGACAAGGATCTCAAAACTTTCTCAACTAGGACAACTTCCTTAATTTCTTCACCCAGATTCCTCATACAATTGACAATCTCATCTATACACAGGAAGTAATTAGATATGCTTTCATTACTATACATCTTAAAAGTTTCATACTGTATTCTGAGGGTTTGAAGCTTAGCACATTTTACCTGATCATCTCCTTCATAGCTTAGAATGATTTTATCCCATATTTCTTTGGCTGATTTGAACTGCATGACCTTGACAAATTCTGATTGTGAAAAAATTCCCAATAAGATAGTAACAACTTTGGCATTGAGTTCATATTGCTTTCTACCTTCCGAATCTGTAGGAGTTGCTGATGGATATGTATATCCTCCTTCCACGATTCCCCAAACATCTGTTCCAAGCGATTGTAGATATGTTGTGGTTCTTATCTTCGAGTAGACAAAATTGCTCCCATCGAAGATTGGTGGTCTGATGGATCCCTCTCTTTTGTGATTACTCATCCTGATGGATCTTCCTTCAAGTGATCAAGCTTCTTCTGAAGGACCTGGCTCTGATTCCAATTGTTGGAAATAATACTGAGAGGGGGGGTGAATCGGTATTAGCAAATCACTAACTTTTTCATTTTCATACTCAAATACATATACGCTACTTGAGTTAAGGGAACCCGCATGTACACGCAACTGTGTTTAATGCAACTAGTGTATATCCAGTAAACTTATGATTCAATTAATCCATTATATGTTGATCTTTAATCAGTGCATCAGAACTTCATTAAACATATGAACAATAAACAGGTGCAGTAAAACAAAACAGATCATCACACATAAGCAGCACACATGAACACCATAATGTAAGGTGGAAACCCAATGTGGGTGAAAACCACCTGTTGCAATTCGTCTCTATCTTCTTTTAATAAGAAACTTCTTTTTACAATTTTTGTATTGGTGCAGTCTTATACCAGTACGCATGCTTCTACCTGTAGAAGGCTACAACCTTCTCTTGTTCTCAAGCTTCTATGGGAAGGGAGCTACAACCCCCTTAGCTCTTGTACTAGCTGATGTACTAGTACGTAGGTGTTGGCCTACAGATGGCTATAGCATTCTCTTTTCTTCCAAGGACCATGTTTCATAAATTTTCAGACTGGATCCATAAATACAAACCAATCACCACTGTAATACAATCATTAACTCTGAATCACCCAACAACTGAATCACTGAAATCCTGTCATCAAAACACAGTCACCAAAACACAGACCAGAGCCCAGAACTTTGTAGCAACTACTAGAACCAACAACAACCTAAAATATCAAATCTCATAATGTATACGCTACTTGACTGTGTCAAACCAGCGTGTATATGCTCTTTCACCAGAGAGAACCCGCGTACAGATCTGAAAATACTTACTTATACCTTTGCTGCAATTTCCAACTTCAGATATACCCAGACCATAAGATATAAAGGATAAAACATGCGTCAGTATCCAGATCTATTCATGATCATACCATATAATGATAATACATTTAGTCTTCATGATCCCGGTCCATCAACCTTTATCAACCGCATAGGTGCCTCCTTGGTTCAGATCAAGCAAAGATTCACAAAACCATAACTAACATACTAGATCTCATACTTCATTAGATATTCATCACTTGCACACATTCCCTCTTGGCTTAATGATCTTCTCCTTATATAGGTTTAGGCCTTTCTCAATAACATGGTCCAAAACCACGTAGAACCAATACCTTGGACCCAATACTTGGGGTCAACACTTCAGATCAAATACCATGGTCCAATACCCAAATACCATGGACCAAAACTTAGATTCCCAACATGTACGCGCCTTTCCTTCTGTGAACTTGAGTGTGTACATATATGCCACTTTTCTTCTGCTAACCCACGTGTATACGCACTTTCATCAAGGTTAACCTACGTATACCTCTCTCTCTTGACCTGCTGCACTATGATCTGTCATCTGAGTGAGTTGCCATCAAGGACAATACCTATATCATACTTCTGAGTGAGTTGCCATGAAGGACAACACCTGTATCATAATTCCAACAGATAAGGCATCACCATTCTAGCTCTCCATATTTTTCCGTCTCATCTCCTCCGTCAGCAAGGATGAGACTATTTCATCAAACTAAAAGGAAGTTGCATTGTTACCTATTACAATAACTAGACTATCCCATGAATATGGTAGAGAACACAACAATCTAATGCACTTATCTTCATATGAAATTTTAATATCAATGGACAATAACTGGCTTACCACAGTATTAAATGCGTTTAGATGCTCTATCACCGAGTCTCCATCTTTCATCCTCAAGTTATACAACTTTTTCCGTAGGAATAGTTTATTCACCAAAGACTTAGATTGGTACAAAGTCCTTAACTTGTCCCACAAAGCCTTCACCGTAGCTTCCCTTGGTACATTCAGTAATACTGAATTTGAGACACACAATCATATTGTGCTCTTTGCCTTCTGATCCAACTTCTTCCATTCTTCATCGGACACTCTCGTTGGTTTAGTACCTGGATCTACCACGATCTGCTGATCTTTGTCCACTAGCAGATCCTCCATCTTGAGTTTCCAAAACTCAAAACTCTGACCATTAAATTTCTTGATCCCTATCTTTCCACTGCTTGCCATCTTCTTTCACCACCAGAATCGATCCCGCAGATCTCCCACTAAACATGGTCTACCACAAGCCCGAGCGAAACCCAACAACAACAAAGGCGTCCCCTTGAAGCCAAAACAACTCTGATACCAAATTTAGGTTTTAAACCCATACATAAATTACTTGCATACGAATTATAATAACATAAAATAAACAATAGCGAGTGCATAACACATAAAAAAAATATACATAGAGATTTTCCTCTCGATCCCAAAACTGAGACTACTAGATTGATTTTTCATTATGTTCCTTTCAATGTTACAATATATATACATGCTGAAGCATCCAATACCATGGACCAAAAACCATCGCACCCAAAATCATGCGCGAAAAACCATGCACAAAACCATGGGTACAAATTTTTTTTCCCTAGGGCGCTGCCCTGGACCCCATAGAGGGGCTAGGGAGGCTACTCGTGGAAAGAATATAACACAACCTAACAGAAACCATAATACAAAGAGTTAGTGTTCTATAGTAGCCTAATAGGCCACATGTCTAAAATAATTCCATAGAGTGTTCTTTCTCCTTTGTACTTGCATTTTTCCATTCTAGAGAGAAAATAGAGTAGAGCAACCTCACCTTCTAGCATGGTTTTCCTCCGTAAGGGTTTCGAGAGAAAATATCTGTGTTCATGTGGATGGTGTGCAATTGTATTTGTTGTTCTCTTTTCCACATTAAATTATTTATTTCATACAAAGGAGACATTAAAAAATTAACAAAACAAAAATATAAAGGAATTTAACCTTTATATGTAGAATTTTAGTTTATTTTATCAAATTTGTTGTGATGAACTGTCAAAATGGAATATCCACAACAATCTACAAATCATTCCATGACTTCAATTTTAATGTTTTTTTTGATATTGTGTATTATTTTGAAAGGAATTTAAATTTGTATGTGTTTCTTTAGGTTATACATAGAAATATTCAAAAATAAGTTTGAGTGTCAAAAGTCTATTTTACTCTCTAACATTTGCAAAAATAAGAAAAGAAAAGAAAATTCTTTCCTTTGTACTAAAAAAATAGTTTTGACACCACTTTCTATGATCCCCAACCCTTAAAATTGAATAAAAAGCAATATACAAAAAATGTTCAAGATTTTTCCAAACCCTCGAGGTAAGATAACACCATACAATGATATTTTATAGAAGGACCCACTCTTGTTTGCTTTCCTCTTTGAGGGAAAAAAAAACTCCCAATAAACTAACCTCAAATACAATATATTTTACTACATGATTCACAAAAAGACTCGATTCTTATTTGTAATTTGCTAGAAAAGTTTGTTCATGACCAAATTATCACTACCTAAAGTGCCTTCTTTAATGAGGAAATATTACATTTATTCTATACTTAGTGAACTTCATTTAAGCACATTGGACCCAACCAACCTTACATTGAATGGTGACTCCACCTATACGAGACCCATAGTGAACTTCATTTAAGCATATTGGACCCAACCAACCTTACATTGAATGGTGACTCCACCTATACGAGACCCATATAGAGAAGTCTTGTTGAATAGTATTTAAAAAGAAAAACAACATAGTTGGGAATTAAGAGAAATCCTTTTTCCATAATGATTAAATGGTTGTTTTACACTATATGTAAATTTTAACTTGAAACCGACTCTCAAATATAAAATTAGCTGACGGGGTAATTATTTTTTAAATTAAAATAAATTAAATAAAGATTGTATCTTAAATCTTATGAAACTAAAACTATAAAAGACACTTCATAATACAAATTTGAATATAGTGTATGATGCTTTTTCCTTTGGGTGTGCAGAAGATATCACGTCCTTTGTTTTGTGAATTTCCTCGTCTCCTTTTGTGTTTCTATTAAAATCTTGTTACATGTCCTTTACACAATGATTTAGTTATATATGCAAGTTTTATCTAAAGATGATGCAAAAGGAGAAGTTGTTGGTTAAATTTTTGTCTTTCTAAAAAACAAGACCTCAATTTTATAAATTTCTGAGTAAAATATATCCATTTTATTGAGATATATATTAATTTTTTTTCTTATAATATTTCTCAGCCATTTTTCTTTGTTGCTACATATGTAAAGGTTAATTCTACATTACTCTATTACACTTTTTCTCCTAACCACGTAAACTATATATGAAAAAAACAAAAATTTCTAATAATTTTGATCTACTATCTAATCTTTCAAAGAATAACATCCACAAGAGAAACCAAAAAATTAGTATTATCCCTATGCATTAAAGGATAATTGTTATACTAAAAAAGACTCAATTGATTCATAACTTATTGGAATATTATAATGAATCTCAATATTCCCTTAAATATCCCTTAGGTTATCCTCGTCTCTCTATAATATCACTCATCTATTCTAATTTGTAGTTGTCAACATACACAATAACTAACATAGCTATTATAAAGTTGATACACCAATAACTATGTGTTAGGAAAAATACTAAGAGAGGGGGGAGGTGAGTGAATCGATATTTTACACACTTTCAACTTTAATTTCTTATTCTAATTTTTATACATGACTATTATAAAGGAAACTAGTGTATTTACATGACTGTTACTACAAAAACCCGCGTATATCTAGATGACTTATTTGATCATCTGTACAACATTAATCGGTGCATTAGTATTCCATTATTTAGCAATTAAACAATAAGTATGAGAATTTAAGAAGCAGATAGAACATAAACATACACAACCATATGAACTCCAAGATTTTTAGGTGGAAAGCTATTGTGGTAGAAAACCACCGATGGTGTCGTCTCTGTCTTCTTCTTTTATTAAAAATAATCTTCTTACAATTTTGTACTAGCACAAAATTTAACTAGTACACAGTCTCCTACTTGCAAAAGGCTACAACCTTCTATCATTTTGCATCTCCTACTAGAAGGGAGTTACAACCCCCCTTTTGTTAAGACTTCTATCCTAAGTTCTTTTTGGATCACTTTCAAAATGTTTAAAACTAGATCCACTCTCAATAATTCTGAAATCAACTACTCAAATACTAGATCATCAAATCTTCTAATGTAACCAATGCAACTTGATCAATCCAGAATAAATCATACCAATGCATAGCCACTCATCAATATACCAAGTCAAACATTGTTACCCATCATAAAAACCGACAACTGCCACTACAAACCCTGATCAAACATGTATCAGAATGTATATGCTACTGTTATTGATCATACCTGTGTATGTAGGTGCTTCTCATGAAAAATACCTGTGTACAAATCTCAAAATATTGATAACTGAATCTGAATCATTGTGCCACTGATTTAATCACCCAAATAGATAGTGAAGCCAACATAAATCATTGAACCAAATACAAATTATCACATAGTAGCATCATCACTTAGTCAACTTCTAATTCATAATCAATTCATCCCAATCAATACTGTCAAACAGATATTATTATAAAAGAGACTTCATCAACGCACAACATAAAACATAACAAAACATATCAACCATTATCGTCTTCTCACACTCCAAAACCCTAGTATATGTACACAACTCTTATAAAGAACTCCTGCATATGTATGCACTTTTCACACTTGATACCCGAATACAAATTTGTCCATATTGTAGAAAATATACATAAATATTTAGAAGGAGATCCACGTATGTATACGATATTTTAGAGGCAAACCAATGTATAAGTCTGAAATCATCCAGTCATGCTTTCTTTGCAACTACAGAAAATACTTTTCACCCCTTACTGTCTCATATTCATGTTAGAGTATCATTAACACCACATATATCATAGTTAGATATTTTTAACTAGCAAATAAAACAAGTATATATGATACCATGCTTCAGATTTTTTTCCAGTTCTGTCTCTCTTCCCTTCTCCTTGGTGCATGCTTGTTTCAAATCAAATCATTCATAGAAAACACAAAACTTTCACAACCAACACTTTGATCTCCATCTCCTTATATATATTAGGCCTTAGCCAATACCTTAGGCTAATCCCTTAATAATGATGATGGTGTTCTTTGTCGGGATCAAATATCCATTGTCACTATTGGGCGCGGGATCCCCCCAAGGTAAGTTTTGGGGCTTAAAGCGTAAGTTTTAACTAATCTGATGTACAGGCTCCACGATTTGTGGACGTGGAGCGTGAAGTTGTAATTGAGTTATAGGGTTGTCCACCCTTACTTTTGTAATATAATGTCGGCTTGAGAGTTCTACCCATGGTCCACAGTCCATGGGATTGTATAAATAGAGCGAGGCTCTAAGTGTAAAGGAAGTCATCCAATAGAAGAATAGAAGAAATGATGAAGCATTGAGTCTAAGTGTAAAGTTGACTCTTTGGGTAGTAGAGTAGGAGAAGGCTCTGCAGCTGAGTGCGCAGAGGCCTAGTAGTCCGCAGCTGAGTGTGCAGGGCAGTTTGAGTGTGTAACCAATTGAAGCATTAATGAAGAGAAGTTTTACATTATTTCTGTGTATCTTTTCATGTTTTATGCATTGAAGTATATTGGGTATGAATTGCAAGTTTATTGTTTATTTTCTGTGCGAACTTATACGAATATGTTGAATAAGTGAATATAAGATAAAGTATCTGTTTACGTGAAGATAACTAACTATTATAAGAAGATAAGAAAGATCTGTAGTGTAACTTGGGGAAATAGCGTAGATCGCTGCTCTAGCAATGCGAAGGCTCCTCAACCCATGGTTAGGGCTGCGTGAAGGTGAGTATAACAGGGCATGAAGGCCTCGTGGGTCAGGAAAGTGTGTGAAGTGCCTTTCGAATGTATTCACAGTTGGACTAAATCAACCCCTCAGACATCTCAAGGGTGCAGAAACTTGGTTTCAGCATTCCCCCATAATGCTAATGTTGGGTTGTGTTATATTATTTCCATGACTAGCCCACGTAGTTAACCGGGGGTTAGAGGGGGGAGGTCAAAGGGGGTTTGAGGGGCACCCATAACCCTACTTTATGGGGTCCAGGGCAACACCCCAGAAAATTTTGGTTTTGGGCCCTATGTTAGGTTGGGCGGACCCACCTATGTTTTTGTGCATGCTTTCTGCACATGTTTTTGGACACGATGGTTTTCGGTCTATGGTATTGGATGCTTCGGCATGTATAAATATGTATTATAACATTGAAAGGAACATAATGAAAACTCAAGCTGGTACTCCCAGTTTTGGGATCTAAGGAAAATATCTGTGTATATTTGTTTTATGTGTTATGCTCTCGCATTGTTTATTTTTCGTGTTTTAGAATTCGTATGCAGGTAATTTATGTACGGGCTTAAAACCTACAACTTCGAGTGAGACCTCAGTCCCCGCTCCATGGGCTGTTGCCGAAAGGGCCAATAGTACAGGGATTTGTTTGGCTAAATAACTCTGAACTTGGGTCAAGCCCCATCAAGCCAAAAAATGGTTCCATTGCCGAGATCGGAATATGCATAGAGATGTCTGATGTCGTATCATTGGAATCCAACTAAGAAATAAATTGAAGGTTGGTTGGACAGGAGAATTCACAAGTTCACGACGCAGGAGAACAAGAATCCATGACTATCAAAGCAAGAGTGATTAGACTACTACCTGTACATAGATGTCCATGAAATTTTCTTCTTATCTTTCCCTATTGAGCTGTACGAGTGGATCGTGAAGCTAGTAGATAACCAAGGAAGGTGGAAGCTCGACAATCCTATTATGTGGACCCCATAGTTGGTGCGTAGATTCGAAGCATTGAAGGATAAGATCGTGCATGCAATTGATCATTGACTCGATCGGATTATAGGAGGATTCATTACTGAGTTTGCTGTAGATACTTTAGTTAGCTATAGCGAGGCTAAGTGATGCTTTCTCAATGGACCGCGAGGTAAGTACGTAAGGTCTCTGAATACTTGGATTAAAATGTTATTGTGTGAAAAGAGGGTTATGAAATTACCTTGATGTCCGGAGCCACGTGAAGTGGAAAAACCTATAGAAATGAAGGAAGTAAGGGACTAGAGAATAGCCCTTTGACCTCCGTGAGGGGACGAGGAAGAGCTCGCGAAGGTCTAGCCATGAAGTGCAATCAATTTGTTAAGGCAGAGTATTCTGCACATACCACCGCCACCCACACCACCACCAGCTTCAGCGCCTTCACCTCCATCTTCGCCCCTATCACCTCTGCTACCACCGCGAGTCAATATGGCGAGCGCGATAAAGTTCCTTGTGTTCAAGGGAGTAGGAAATGAGGATACATACCAGTTTTGGTTCGTGATAAGAGTCTTATGGGAAGCATAGGGAGTGAAAAATGATAATATAAAGAAAGCGACACTGGCTAGCACTTTGTAGGATCGCGGGCTAACCTAGTATATTAAGCATTCTAATGACAATCCAAATGTAGGGATCACAGACATCCAAGTTGCGTTGAACAGAGAATTTAGTAGGCCGAAGTCAGAGGCATAGTCGATCATTGGATTCAAAGAGATCACAATGCTACTAGGAGAGACTCCTTGGGAGTTGGATTAGAGACTGAAGTGCACAATTCGTGAAGCTGATATGACTTTGATGGATGGAAAACGCCGCGAATGGTTTGTAGCATCGCTAATGCCGCATTTGAGGAACGCACTGTTGCAATAGAAGTTAACGACTCAGGTAGAAGCCCTAGAGATCGCGATGAGGCTGCATGAGACCCCGATACAGGATCCTAACTTGGGGGTTCAACAGATCCATGCACAGTTGAAAAAATTATGCCTTGAGATGCAGAGTTTGAAACAAAACAGGACAACTTGATTAGAAGTGTGCGAAGAGGTATGGTGCGTTAAATGTAAGGGTCAGGGTCATGATAAAGACCATTGTCTGGTGTTTGCAAATTACCTCGTGGGAGGAGGGCTGATGTCGTTAAGACCAGAGGCACAAGCATGACCTAGCGCGACACTTGCTTTGTGCTGCGTGATTTGTCAAATAGGAGGAAAGCATGCTACGGATAACTATCATTTGTTACAAAAGTACACTTAAAATTCATAACAGTTGTTCAGTAATTTTTGTAGATTAGTTGGACACGATGAGAGCACCTATAGAAGGTATAAGCTGATGATGGATAGGACTTCCACCTACAGAGTTCAGGCTAAAATGTGGCCCCTTGACCAAAACGCAGGAGTGGCGTGAACCGGATTTCAGGGGTGCAGACGAGGCCAAGGTGGAGGAGGGCCTGGAAGAGGTCGTGGACAACTTATATGCTACAATTGTGGAGGGCCAAGACATTATGTCCATGTTTGTACAAATCCAACGTGTCCATCATGTCTGTATTGTACCTTGTTTGATCACAACACAGAGGATTGTCCTACGTTGATAACTAGGTTGCGTGACAAGGGAGCGCTCCAACCTCCCCCGACTGAGAACCTACAGATGATGAGGTCTGAGCTGCACGAGGAAGATCAAAATGTGAACATTGTGCTCCAAAGTGGAATTACGACAGGAGATGATAAAGGAAAACAACTCAAAGATAGTACTTTGGTTCCCAAGGCTCCGACGAAAGAACCAAAGTTTGATTTGGAGCGTGCTAAGGAAACCTTCATGGAAGCTAGGAAGAGCTTCGTTGATGCCTCCACTTCATGAAGAAAGGATAGCTTAGAGCCGAAAATGGACCCATCTATGCTTATGACATTCCTATAAACATGCATGGAGATACTGCGTGACAGTAAGGCTGTAAAGGGATTGTAGGAACTCATTAATAGATGCGCTGGGATCGTGCTAGGAGAGCTGCGTGTAGTCCAAAATATTGGAAAGAATACGATGAGGACGAGAAGAGAAATGAGGTTGACCGTGAAGATTGGAGAATATGAGATGGATCAAGTAATTCTGGATCTAGGATCAGATGTGAACGTTCTGCCGAAGCAGACATGGGAGCGCATGGGAAGGCCTATGCTACAAGGGTCTCCTATCCAGTTGCGAATGGAGAACCAACGAAAGATAATACCTATGGGAGATTGCAGGGAATCACCGTGGATATTGAAGAGCCAAGCACACTAGTAGACTTTGAAGTGATAGAGATTGTTGATGAAAACAATCCCTACCCCGCGCTCTTAGGAATTGATTGGGCCACTAACATGAATGGCGTGATTAATCTGAAGAAGCACAAGATGATTTTTAAGAAAAAGCCTTTGCATGTAGTCATAGCTTTGGATCCTATGGAAGGGTTGCGCTACACAGAGCCGATGCACAACTATGAAAGCGACGATAATTTGGACTCTATCTACAGGATAACTGCACGAGAGAAAAACTAGGTAAATACCACTGCAGATGGACGAATATCATGGGAGTGCGAAAGCTCCTGTATGTCGGATTCAGATGAAGAGATAGAGTGATGGCAGAACTGGTTACACGAGGTAACCACGCTAAATTCTAACATGATGACAAGATCACTGTGCTGCATATCGACATAGGTGAGAGATTTTCCTACTTATGATGGATTAGATGAGGTAGATACTTTCTTGGACATATTTGAAAGGGAGGTGCCGGGAAAGCAACGTTTCCAGACTTTGAAGTGGGTACTGCGCGCTACACCTATGAGGTGGTGGGGTACGCACAAAGGAAACTATGAGGACTAGCGCGAATGCAAGAGGATGATTCACATGCATTTTGGGAAGCCTAATATGCGATGAACAGAAAAATACAATGGACGGGATGGTTCGCGCACACCTCTGTCTAGGTGGGTACATGCGTATGGTAAACAACCTGCGCAGATGCACATGGAATTCGTGTTAGGGAACATGGTCAATGAGCATGTGTTGGGGAGGTAATTACGTGAACGGTCCCTCAAGTTAGAATGACAAGGTGTAGAAAGAACGACTTTGCAGAAGGTTACCCACGCAGAAGCATTCACTTAACCTAAGAAGTTGAACTAACCTAAGCTAAAAAGCTAAACTAAAACTGCTACAAAGCTAAACTAATTGACCATATTTCAATTGCATAAAAAAAGTTGAATGTTCCCAGTTATGAAGAAAAGTAGTGTTTCTAGGTTACCATATGGAAGTCCTTGCATTTAAGCAAGATTGTTTCATCCGTAGAGCAGACAAAACAATTCCTTGGCTTTGTCCATCGAAATAGACAACGGTGAACGGTGTGGGTTGACACATCCAATCACATAACCTTTGAGGAGATAATTTTTTTAGACCGATCCCAAATCCTACCAGGAAATGGTGTTTCAGACCAGTCATATAACCTACATGGAAATCTATCTTTTCAGTTGGGTTCACCTGCCGAAGCAGACCAGGGTGCATTCCCCCTAGACTTCATTACATTCACCGAACTACTCATGGTAATTAGGTGGATGAGATGAAGGTTGAAGAGACATTCTTGACATGAAGAGACCATTTAGGGATGATGTTTGACTTGTAGTTGTGTTTGGACCGGTAAATGAAAGCTGGTCAATAAGCTGTACCATTCTGCCTTCATGCGAGAAACACATCACTCGGAAGAGTGTGGAAACGATAGCTTCCATGCTATAAACATAGTCACGCCCAAAGAGTAGATTGTAATCTAATGGCCCTTGGACTACCATCACATTCAAGTGAACAATTTTCCCTTTCAAAGTTATGGGTAACTTTGGAAGGGTCCCGAATGGTCGACTGGTTCCTTTGTTAAAGCCTGATAAATTTTGATTCTTAGGTAGAAGCAATGGTGAACCAAGCACTTTCCAAGAAGTTGAGGAAAGGATACTCACTAAAGCCCCTTCATCTATGATAGTGCCAGGTACGATCATTTTGTACACTTGTACTATGATCCAGAATGGTATGCTAGGTGGAGGGCGGGGTCTTGCTAGTTGATTTCAATAGAAGGAAATGACTAGATTGCTCGGAGGAGATACCGGACAAATGGCTGGATAAACCTCCTGAACTAGGGAAATTTCCTCTTATTGTAAAGGAATAGGTGGATTGTCCCCATGTTCATCAGACTCTGTATTAACAAAAATAATTTGAATGGTGTCATTCTCATTCTCTTTGGAAATTGTATCATCTGAAACTAGACCTTCTAAAGGCAAAACTAGGTCGACTGCCATCTCGACCTGTTGACTTGGGTCCGGTATGGACTCAAAAGGTTTACTTTCAATGATAGGAATTTCGACTAACAATTGAGTTATGTCAGTTGGATTTTCAATTAGCGATGGACTTGGCAAGAGTTTCTTGTATCTAGGTGGAATTCGCTGCGGTGAAGCAGGACGGTTACGCAAGATTCTCTTGGCCTTGTCTAGAAAAGGAAATTGGTTAAGGTGATGGTCTTTATCGCATAATTGACATGGAATTTTGACCTTTCCTTTCTATCCAGGAACTTCATTTTCACTAGTCGATGGTGCGTTGTCAACATGATCACCAGAGGTTGATGACACTGGCCGGTGCACATGGGGAGACCATTCTCTCAAGATTTGTGGAATGCAAGGACAATCTCGATGAAAATGGTTCCCTTTGCACATTAGACAAGGATATTTCAGAGACTTAATGTGAGGATTTTCACCAGATGATTCATTGTTGCCCCCTTACTTGACTGAATTCTTCTTCTTCTTCTCAGCTACTTGGTTTTTAGTATCACTAGTTTCACCAAGCGAAGAGGAAGAAGGAGAGGGAGAAACAAATGAAGTAGAAGGTGAAGGGACAACTTCAGTATCATCTGGTTGCTGATTCAATTACTGAGGAATTACGGTGTTTTGAACGATAGAGGTTGAGAATAGCCATACTAGCAGGCCAATTGTGATTACTGGAAGGGACAATGTAGCCATATATGGAGCACCAATATCTCCCTAAGAAGGGAAAGGTCTAGGATTCCCCCCAAGGGGAATTCCTTGATTGGTGGACTCCATTACCTCAACCTAAGATCAACGAAGGAAGATGGATATTATTCTGAATTAAATAGATTTTATGACGCTTTGACACGACTTTACTTTTTCAATTTTTAAGAGTCGAGAAAAAGCTAAAGGTGACTCTAGTTGCCTTCGATTTTTAATGAGTCTGAAGTGACAAGTGCTCAAATGAACCTTTTCTTTTAGGGAGTCGAAAAGGAATGAAAGCGACTACTATGGAAATCTAGACAAAGGGATTACAAACCAATTGCAAACTGGAATATACACCTTGGTGGTAAATTAAAGAGAAATTACCAAGGACTTTATATACGACAGTCAATCTTCTCGAATGCTGTGTTCAGTGCATTGCGACTGATAAGGCGACAGACATAGCTTCCTAAGGATAAAGGATATCATCCTATTGTAGTCTCCCAATATATACTCGACGGTACAGGGAGCACAAATTTGTAATGGCACTTGTTGTATCAAAGAGGAGGAATCACCCAACCTTCAATGAAAACGATAGTTACCAGGTTTTACGACGCCAGAACACATCTCTAGCCTAGAATTCTATACGTGTTGCGTTAGGTTCCAAAGCGTTTTTATGTTCATTGAGGTTTATTTTAGAGTTGATCTTTCTTAGAAGTTTGTCTTTCAAGGTTCACCACGTGATGTAGATGTAAAATTCCTAAATATGCAATCTAATGATAAATATTTGTTTGTTTTCTTTTAGCAATGGAAATCCTAGCTACTAAGGAAAGAAGAGTACGATTCTTTCAACAGAGAGCAGAGAGCAGACACTAAATGCACTTTTCCTAAATCATTTTCTGCATGCAATCTAAATGCAAATGCACGTGCATGCATTTGTTTTTCTGTTTCCTTAATGTGAGAATTCCAAGACGGAAAACTAAGTACAAATCTGAACTATTTTATTCAAAGCAACACTTCAACAATTTCTTTTCAAAACAAAAGGAAGACTAAAACGACACTTTCGATTTCGAATGGAAAACTGCTTTCAACACTTCAAATATTGACAATTCAAATCAAATACAATGACAAAAGTACAATCAACTATCTAAAAGAGGAAGACTTTACGACACTCTTTTTCTTGATTCAAAATGATAGTTACGACACTTTTGAATCAAAAGACAACAATTCGATTAAGCTACTCTTGATAAAGGAGGACTGTAAATGATGAAAAATACATAAAAAACATTCTGAAATCCTGATCAATGGAGGCTGAATAATGTAAAGGAAGAAGGCTTCAACAATGATATACTGATCACAAGCAGTAAAACTACTGAATAGAGATGAAAACAAGGAGAAAAAACCAATTTCCTAGGAGGAAAACAATATCATTCAATCATCGCACCTGTCCTTAAGGGAAATAGGGATGCATCTCACCTGCAACACACGGGAGGTGCGATGCATACAGGCTAGCAGTTATAGACAATGCGATGGGCTAGGGAACGAAACTGAGTTTGGTTTTTGCTCAAAAATTTCAGCTAAATTCAGTGATTTCAACTAAGCTATGATAGACAATAAAACAAAGTACAGGGGTATGATATTAGGAGGTTATTGAGCTACCACCAAGGCACTTAGGATATTTGCAAGTCAGATGTTCAGTTCATAAACCAACCCGGAGATTGACTGAAGCAACATTGGTTTACTTTTCACTTGCATAACAAGTGCAATTTGAAGGCTAGTTGGCTTAACTTCAAGCTCCGTCTGTAGTTTATAAAGCAAACAACAATAAAAAATAAACAAACTAATCATTCCCTAGTGGAGTTGCCATTTTGTTTCTGGGAAAACTAGTGTCTTTTCGATCTGCTAGTCCCACTAAGACGGGTAGCTATCTTAGAAACAAACAATCAAAGTAACTTGTGATTTCCTTTATGTATGATAGATAAGAGAGAAGCAAAGAGTACCAACCTGAATCTTTCGCTTGGCTCCTTGCTTGTTTCCTTCTCTCCCTTGATAGAGCTTGCCCACTCCTTTCCTACTTGTCCTACTTTTAGAGAATACCTGTAGAGGCAAAACAACAAAAACACCATCAAAGCATAGAGATCTATAATACCATAAACAATGCAGAAGCGGAAATAACATTGACCATATAATTGCATTCACCAAATAAACAAGATTCACAAAATACAACGATTATATGGAGGAAAACTCAATAACTTTATTAATAGTAGAAGAGGGATACAACCTAGCTATCTATCCAGCATCTTCTCCCAACATGAAAGCCCTCTTCACCTCATTGAAAAGCAATATCACCCAACAATACAATGTCTCAAAGAGAAACCAACAACACTTCCTTACAAATTACAAAATTCCAGCCTCTAGATCTCTTAGATGAGGGATCCATATATAGATGTCTTGCAAGGGGGTGAGTCAGCTCTAGGTTTTTGATTAGTGTCATTTCATTGATAGTTCTTGGTTCCACTTGGAGATTTCTTAGATCTCTTACTCATCCCTGGGAAAATTCAAAGAGACAAGTGTCATAGGAGAAGTTTTTAGAAGATTTCATGAGCATCCACTTAGCAAACTGTCTCTGCCATTTGTCTCTTCTCACTCATCGCACCCCATAGAAGGCTCTTTTAGTATGCATCGCACCTGGCTAGTGTAGCTGCCAGTACGCATTGCACCTAGACCATGGAGCAGTCAATATGGTCCAGTTTTGGCCGGTTCTGAGTAGTTTTTCAAGTGGAACTTCTGGGAAATGATGTAATCAGTTGACCATGATCCTTTAGGGTATGAAACAACAATTTTAGGTATTAAAGAGCCCTTGGTTTATCAACATATATGATTGGGGTTGCAGTGCCCAAATATTTCTATAACATCTCCAAAGGTATAACTACACGTAGAGACTTCTTTTCAAAAATCATCTTGCGCTTCTTCAGATTAATCACCCCGTTCATGTCAGTGGCCCAATCAATTCCTAAGAGTGTGGGGTAGGGATCGCTGTCATCAAAAATCTCTATTATTTCAAAGTCTGCTAGCATGCTCACTCCCTCAATATCCATAGTGATTCCTTGCAATCGCCCCATGGGTATCATCTTTTGTTGGTTCGCCATTTGCAGCTGAATAGGAGACCATTGCAGCGTAGACCTCCCCATGTGCTCCCATGTCTTCTTTGGCAGAACGTTCACATCCGATCCTAAATCCAGAATTACTTGGTCCATCTCATATTCTCCAATCTGCACAGTTAACCTCAATTCTCTTCCTGTCCTTGTCGTATGATTTCCAATCTTTCGGACTACGCGCGGTTCTCCTAGTACTGTCCCAGTGCATTTGTTAATGAGTTCCTGTAGTCCCTTTACAGCCTTACTGTCATGTAGTAGCTTCATGCATGTTTCCAGGAACGTCATAAGCATAGATGGGTCCATTTCTGATTTTGGTCTATCTTTGCTTCCTGAAGTGGAGGCAACAACGAAGCTCTTCTTAGCTTCCATGAAGGTTTCCTTATTGCGCTCCAAATCAAACTCTACTTCTTTCGTCGGAGCATTGCGAGCCTAAGAACTATCTTCATGCTACTTTCCTTTATCATCTCCCATTGCGATTCCACTTTGGAGCACAATGTTCACATTCGAATATTCCTCGCGCGACTCAGACCTCATCATATGCAGGTTCTAAGTTGGGGGAGGTGGTAGAGCTCCCTTTTCGTGTATCCTAGCTATCAGCGTAGGACAATCTTCCATCTCATGATCAAATAAGGTATAATACATACATGATGGAGGTGTTGGGTTCGTACAATCATGGGAAAAATGTCTCGGCCCTCTGCAATTGTAGCATATCAACTGTTCACGATCTCTTCTAGGTCCTCCTCTGCCTCGGCCTTGTCCGCCCCCTTGAAATCTTGTTCGCACCACTCCTGCATTTGGGTCTAGGGGTCGCATTTTGGCTTGAACCCTGTAGGTTGGAGTTCTATCCATCATTAGCTCATAGCTTCTACAAGCATGCTCATTGTATCCAACTGATCTACAAAAATTACAGAACAATTGCTGGGAATTTTGAGCATGCTTCTGTAAAAAATGGCAGTTGTTCGTAGCATGCTTTCCACCTATTTGACAAATCGCACACCACGAAGTAGGTGCCACACTAGGTATTACTTGTGCTTTTGGCCTAAATGGCATCGGTCCTCTTCCCGTGAGGTAATTCGCGAACACTGGGAAGTGGTCCTTATCATGACCCTGACCCTTGCATTTTACACACCATTCCTCTTTGCGCAATTCTGGGCGAGCTGTCCTGTCCTGTTTCAGACTCTACATCTCAAGGCATAAGTTTTTCAACTGCGCATGGATCTGCTGAACTCCCAAGTTCAGATCCTACATCGGAGTCTCATGCAACCTCATCATAATTTCTAAAGCCTCTTCCCGAGTTGTTAACTTTTATTGTGACAGCGTGCTCCTCAGATCTGGCATTAACGACGGTACAAACCATTCATGGTGCTGTCCATCCATTAGATCCATATTAGCTTCACAAATCATACACTTCAACCTCTCATCTAGCTCCCAAGGAGTCTCTCCCAGTAGCGCATTGTGATCTCTTTGAATCCAATGATTGACTGTGTTTCTGACTTCAGCCTGCTAAATTCCCTGTTTAACACAATTTGGATATCCATGATTCCCGCATTCGTATTGTCATTAGAATGCTTAATATACCAGGTCAACGCATGGTCCTGTAGGGCACTAACCAGTGTCACTTTCTTTATATTGTCATCTGTAACTCCTTGTGCTTCCCATATGGCTCTTATCACAAACCAAAACAGGTCCGGATCCTCATTTCCTACTCCCTTGAACATAGGAAACTTTATTGTGCTTGCCATATTGACTCACGGTGGTGGCGGAGGTGGTGCAGGTGAAGATGGAGGTGATGGTGGTGAAGTTGGTGGCAGTGTGAGTGGGGGTGGTATGCGTGGAATCCTTTGCCTTATCAAATGGATTGCACTTTTCTGAGAGACCTTCGTGAGCTCTTCCTCATACCCTCACAGAGCTGAAATTAAAGGGATATTCTTTGGTCCCTTACTTCCTTAATTTTTGTAGGTTTTTCCACTTTGCGTAGCTTCGAACATCAAGCTAATTGCATAACCCTCTTTTCACACAATAGCATTTTAATCCAAGTATTCAGAGACTTCACGTACCTACCTCGTGGTCCTTTGAGAAAGCATCGCTCTGCCTCTCTATAGCTGACTGAAGTATCTACCGCGAACTCAGTAATGAACCCTCCTATAATCCAATCGAGCCAGTGATCAACGACACACACAATATTATCCTTCGATGCTTTTAATTTGCACACCAACTCTAGGGTCCACACAATAGGACCATCGAGATTCCACCTTCCTTGGCTATCTGTTAACTTCGCGATCCACTCGTACAACTCAGTAGGGAAAGATGCGAAAAAGATCTCATGGATTTATATGTACAGGTATCAATCTAACCACTCTTCATTTGTTAGTTGCGGATTCCTATTCTCCTATTCCGCGAACTCATGAATCCTCCTATCCAACCAACCTTCAATTTCCTTCTTAGTTGGATTCCAATGATACGACATCAAACATCTCTATGCAGATTTCGGTCCCAACAACAGAACCATTTGTTGGCTTGAGGGGGCCTGACCCATGTTTGGAGTTAATTAGTCCAACAAATACCTAAGCTACTGGCCCTTTCAGTAATAGCTCGTGGAGCATGGACTGAGGTCTCACCTGAAGCAGTATGGGGGGATGCTGGAACGAGGTTTCCACACCCTTGAGATGTCTGAGGGGTCGATTTAGTCCGACTATGAATGGCCTCATGTAGGTCACTTCACACACTACCCTGACCTGTGAGGCCTCCGTGATCTGTTATAATCACTTTCGCGTAGCCCTAAGGGTTGAGGAGCTTTTGAGCTGCTAAGGAAACGATCTGTGCTATTTCCCCAAGTTATACCATGGATCTTACTTATCTTCTTATAACTGTTAGTTAACTTCACTTAAACATATACTTTATCTTATATTCACTTAATCAACACAATCATATAAACTTTATAAATGTAATTTATACCCAATACATTCGATGCAGAAAACAGTAAATAACTACATAGGAATGGTATAAAAATTCTCTTTATTAATGCTTCAATCAGTTAGAGACTCAAACTGCCCTGTGCACTCAGCTATAGGGGTTCACGCACTTAGCTGTGAACTACTAGGCCTCTATGCACTCAGTTGTAGAGCCTTCTCCTACTCTATGACCCAACGACTTGACTCTACACTTAGATAAGACTCAATTCTTCATCCTTCATTCATGACTCTACTTCCTTGATTTACAACTTAGAGCCTTGCTCTATTTATACAGTCCCATAGTCTGCGGACCATGGGTAGATCTCTAAAGCTGACATTACATTACAAAAATGAGGGTGGAAAACCCTATGACTCATTTACAAGTTCATGCTCCGTGCCCACAAAATGTGGAGTCTTTACATCAGATTTAGTCAAAATCTGGGCTTTAAGCCCCAAAACTTCCCTTAATGGATCTTGCGCCCAACAAACTTGAGGGTGAGTCATGATGTTTGTATTGGGGGCCTGTTGGGCACAGGACCCCACAAGGGTACTTTTGGGGCTTAAAGCCCAAATTTTGACTAAATCCGATGTAATGACTCCGTGTTTTGTGGGCGCGGAGTGTGAACTTGTAAATGATTCATAGGGTTGTCCGCCCTCATTTTTGTGATGTAATGTCGGCTTTAGAGATCTACCCATGGTTCACAGACCATGGGATTGTATAAATAGAGTGAGGCTCTAATTTTAAATCAAGGAAGTAGAGTCATGAATGAAGGATGAAGAATTGATTCTTATCTAAGTGTAGAGTCGAGTCATTGGGTCATAGAGTAGGAGAAGGCTTTGCAGCTGAGTGCGTAGAGGCCTAGTAGTCCAAAGTTGAGTGCACAGACCCCTGCAGCTGAGTGTGCAGGGTAGGTTGATTTTGTAACTGATTGAAGCATTAATAAATAGAATTTTTATACCATTCCCGTGTATTTATTTACTATTTTATGCATCGAATGTATTGGGTATAAATTACATTTCTGTTGTTTATATGATGCATGGACATATATTATTGTGTTGATTAAGTGAATATAAGATAAAGTATCTATTTACGTGAAGTTAAATAACAATTATAAGAAGATAAGTAAGATATGTGGTATAACTTGGGGAAATAACTCAGATCGCTGCCTTAGCAGTGCGAAAGCTCCTCAGCCGCTGGTTAGGGTTGCGCGAAGGTGATTATAATAGATTGCGAAGGCCTCATAGGTCAGAGCAGTGCGCAAAGTAACCTACGTGAAGACATTCACAGTTGGACTAAATCGACCCCTCAGACATCTCAAGGGTGAGGAAACCTAGTTCCAACATCCCCCCATATTGTTTCGGGTGAGACCTCAGTCTGTGCTCCGTGGGTTGTTGCTGAAAGGGCCAATAGTGTAGGGTTTTGTTTGGCTAATTAACTCCAAACTTGGGTCAGGCCCCCTCAAGCCAACACTAATGATATTCAAGATTCTTATTGATTTCATGCATTCCACATTTGTTCGAAGGTTGGAGTATCCTTCCAACTATTAATTATTGATGCAAAAACACTCCAATATTTTGGTAGATCTAGAAGAGCATAAATAATGAGTTCTTTTTCTAGTACAAGCTCATCTATTTCTTGGAGTTCATCTGTTATTGTAGGTATCCTTACAAAATATGATTAAAAAATATTGTCTCATGTCATCCTTATTGTCCTTAGTTCATTCTATAGGATAGCTATCTGACCAATGTTCTTGATGGTGAATAACTTGGAAGTAACTTCATACATTTCTGGAGCATAGTCTATGTCAAATATGTATGGAATTAGGTTGTCCTTTAATCCATCTACTATCAGATTCATGGTCAGGATTTCAGTTTCTCTAAACTTCTCCTTTTATGCTTCATATGTAGGATTCTTGACTTTTCCTTAAACAAGGTCCAAAATTTTGTGCTTAGCAAGGATAAGATCAATCCTCCTTTTCCATGCCTTGTAGTTGGAGGCTCCTTCTAGCTTGTTTTATCCCTTCATTTTAGTTGACATAGTTCCTATAAATAGTAGGACTTTCTCCTTATATAATCCTTTTCCTTAATGACGTTCCTTTGATCCCCTTTTCTTCAATAGATATTCAAGCTTCCTTTTTCTTCCTTCTTCACCTTAGTTTTGATACCATGTTTGAAGATTAGAAAGGCAAAAATATTTTCTTATGTTGATAATTACTTGTGTTATTATTGTATTCTTATTATCTTCTTTATGTTCTTATTTTATCTTCTTTTCATCAATCAATCATCAAATAAAAAACATGAATATTAAAGACACTAGATGTAGGCACCCAACCATGGAAAAACCCCTCTTTAGGGGAAAACCCAATCAAACTATTCCACTGGTAAATCAAATTGAGATATACTAGGATCTTAGACCCAAAAGGCTTTCCTCCTCACCCAAGTTATCCTTCCAATATGATTAAGAAAACTTCAGTAGTCTCATCTTGTCCAACAACTATAGCCCAACAACAAATCAAAATTTTGACCCCTAACCACTTCAGAATTTCGATCCTAGCAACAATCCATAATTTTGACCCCCAACAACTTCAGAATTTCAACCCAACTATAATATAGAGACTTTGCATGGGTGAGAGATATATTGCTCAAGAAATTAATTATGGTCTTCTATCTTTTTAAATATTTCTCCAACAACTTCACTATTTTTTTCTTCCTCTGACAACTACAGATTGAACTTGATGAGTTGATGCTTGTAGGCCTACATGTTCTTCTTTGAGGCCAACTTGGTGGAGGAGGCCTAGAAGAACTACTTTACATCAAAATAGACTGTTTCTTTGATATATGAAGCCCAAGAAGGGTCTTCTACATATTGACAAAGAAAAGGACACTTAACATAAACCCTAGAAGCCTACAATGGAGGCTTTGACTTAAAAACCATTGAACCGAGCAAGAAACCAATGCTTTAATAAGTCAATTGCTTTAATAATAAAATTCCTTTTTCTTTCTTTTGACAAATACATTACATCATGACTCAAATAAAATTATGAAGACCGACACTAGTTACATTCTTCAACAAATAGAGATAGCTAAGAGTTAGCACAAAGGCACCAACATTGGATTCCTCTATTGATCCCTCAAAATGACAACTCCTAACATTGGTTATTATTTTATTTAAGGTAGAATGGTCTCCCAAGCCTAAGCTTGGAAACCATGGGTGGGGTCCCATCATAACTGATAAAAAAATAGCAATAATAGGACAAGAATGACCCACTATCTTGCGAGAGTGAGCCTTTTTTATGGTACATGTATATGAAAGTTACTCCTTAACATATGACATGTTTTATAACCAACCTTAATGGTAGTTTTGTAGTTTGTTAGCAACATATGCTACTAGAAAAATCTTGGACACTATGCTTGTGGTGTTTTTTTAGTGCAACTTGATTTTTTAATAAAATAAATCTTCTCTATATTTATTATATTAATAGTTGAATGAAGCATCTCATATGAAAGGTTTCTAACCAACCTTAATGGTAGTTTTATAGTTTGTTAGCAACATATACTACTAGAAAAATCTTGGACACTATGCTTGTGGTGACTGTTTAATGCAACTTGATTTTTTAATAAAATAAACCTTCTCCATATTTATTATATTAAAGTTGAATGAAGAATCTCTCTCTCTCTCTTTCTCTCTCTGAAAAACATCTCACTTTTTGTTGGAGTAATATTGGTCATTTTATTTAAATCCTTAAACTTATTTTTGAGTCTCTCTCTCTCTCTCTCGCTCTCTGTGTGTGTGTGTGTGTGTGAGAAACATCTCACTTTTTGTTGGAGTAATATTGGTCATTTTATTTAAATCCTTAAACTTATTTTTGAGTCTCTCTCTCTGAGAAACATCTCACTTTTTGTTGGAGTAATATTGGTCATTTTATTTAAATCCTTAAACTTATTTTTGAGGCTTTAAATGCCTCTATGGATATCCTCGAGACATTTTTGATCTCAATACTCTCTAATGTTATACTTATTATGGATTCCATTCACATTGGTACTACACTTTTGATTTGGTGATAATATAGTACTTTATGTTATGATTTGTTGGTGTAAACCAAAGGACAACTGAAATAGTTTGGATTGTTTAACTTTTTGATGTAGAAGCATGAAAAAATGAAATAAACACAAAAAAGAAGCTAGACAATAATAATGTTTTTATTACTATGAATTGGTCTATATATTTATTTGTAAAAAGGAAAAACTTATGCTCTAACCAATTATTTGTCATACATGATAACACAAGAGTTAATTGCGGTTACAAGAATGTCCATTTCATTTCCAAATGCAACTTAAATTCATAATTGTTCATCTTATGGTGCACTGCATGTTGTTTTTGGTGTTCAAGGGAAATGACCTATGGGATGGTTGACATTCTTGCCACATGTAGGTCATTGATATGGGTGTGTGTAGGATGTTAAGGTGGACATGCATGGGTAATTGAAGTTTGTGCACACATGTAGCTAAAATATGTGTGCATAAGTTGGAACTTGTCACACATACTAGAAGCTTAATGTGCCAAATGTCAGAAAGGTTGTATAAGCATTTGGGTGCCACCCCTTGACCTTGTTCATTAATAATGATGGGGATTTGTTAGAGATAATAACCATTATACTTTACGGAAGGGGGTTTGGAGTGTTGTATGTCATAAACTTGGGATGTATACACAGTGTGGAGTGCTAATGTGGTATGGTTGTAGGAGGTTGATATAGAGGATAGGAATTCTTTATCATATGTGAGGTTGTAAAAAATATAGTTGTCGTTATGTTTGAACCAGGCCTCTTTTATTCCACAATAATGCATTCTTTTATGGTAACTTTTGGGCTGAATAGTGCAAGTTGTTGTTTTGATTAAGGGATTCCATGGTTGGGCAAGATCTTCCTAAACTAAAGTATCTAAACTTGTCTATCACCTTTCAACTTATGGATTTGATGAAATTTCAATTGAGCCCATACATTATTATTTTGTGCATGTGGGTGATAATTTCCATGTCACTTCCAATGGTATGGCTAGCCAAAGACAATATCTCCAATGTCAAAATTGGCAACATGACAAAGGGTTTATCAAAAGTTATAATCAACATAAAAGAATGATGCACAACTAATGTTTATCGCTCATCCACTCTAAATTGTATAGTTGTGGACAATGAGTAATACCCAATCCAAGTTGCTTGATGATTGCAAAAGAAATCGATGCCTTCTAACCATTATTATTAATGTTGGTTTGTATATGTTGGAATTTGATCCATACTTACATGCAAAAACAAATCTCCTCCTCTGCATGCTATAATGTTGCAAAGGGGTTCACAAATTCATAAAGGTGACAAATACTCTTGCAATATTTGGATTACATATAATCTCTTAGACACCTAAAGTGTTTGAGTGTATCACTTCTTTATGCACAAATTTATGTGTAGTTGTGCATGAGGTGATGAAGGTTATGCATGCTCTATAATCATTCTAATCATTCCAAGTTTAATTGTGGGAGCCACACAATTTTCTAGAGCTACATTTTTGTTTATCTAGGTTCATATTTATTGGTGGCATGCTATTCTTCCATTTTTTTGCTTATGTTTCAACTAGTCATGTATTGTAGTAGCTAATTTCTTTGAGTCATTTTGCTACAAAAAATGGTCTTTTCCGTTATTGTGATGTATTATTTCTTGAAACTACAAAGAGAATAGATATACATACTCAAGAGTAATTGGATAAAATAACTCCATCTCTTTTTCAAGGTTAAGACCATTCATAGACTTCAAGGTCATGTGCTTCTCTTAATATGCATTGTGCAACTTTATCTTCAATAGATATATTTCATTCATGTAGCTCTAGTTAATATAGATTCTAAATTGACATAACTACTACGATTATATCTATAGTTTCTCCTTATGATTGGGAGGATAAAAATCTTATTTAACTATTGCAACAAAGTCTTCTATCCATTAGTGAGGAAATGCATTGATCATTGACGTTCTCTTGCTAATAACGTGCTATGTTGAAATTTTTAATATGGAAATGGTGAGAATATAACTCTTTGAAAGGCCAATTATGGTGAAATAGACCCAAGCTATCAAATCCAATGGTTTATTGCACCTACATTGACCTTGTAGTTAAATATGGGGATGTTACAATTCATTTGGAGATTGAAGAGTGTAGTTGTACCAAAGGTTGCTTTATTATCATTACTAGATAAGTAATCTATACTCATGATCTTCTTCAAACATTTCACAAACTCATCCATAATGTTTTGCCTCTATGGATTAAGGGTATCCTAACGAAACCACTCTACTAAATGATTGTGTTGGTGTATTTAGATGTCATGGTGGTGGAAGTTTTCATTCTAGTACATGGATAGTAAAAAAAAGGACAAGTGATGATTTCAAAGATGATATCCAAAACAAGCATTAATGGGAATAAAGAGGAACTACTAAATGGTTAGCTCATTTTGTTGTTGGTAGTGTATGGATATAATATAAATGATTTGATTCTAAGATGAAAATCAAATAACAACTTAAATGTATTAGACTATTTAAGTTATAAGTGAAAAATATTACTGTAAATGAAGTAAAATAATAAATAAAACAAACACAAATCCTAAAATAAGATGGTAGAAATGTTTATATTAATTTGAAATGATATGTACATTACCACATGAAGAAAGCATGAAAATTGAAAAGATGTTTTTCCCTATGCTCTATTGTACATGCTATGTATAGGAGTTACATGCAGTTACAAGAATGTTCATTTAATTACCAAAGGTGGTTTGGTTCCATTATTATTGATGATCTTTTATTCCCTAGTGTACCATGTGCATTGTTTGTACAAATTTGTAATGGTCCTACCAATAATGGAATTGCTAACATTCACTTTTCATAAAGGTGGGAACATGCACTATGTTGAGAAGGGCACATTTAGGATTTGAGGTGGGCATGCAATAATTGTTGATATATGTGTCTACATGATGCTAAATTTTGCAACCACATGTTGGAGCTTAGCATACACAACAACAATTCAATGCACCAAATTTTGTATAGGTTTCATAAGTGATGAGCAAGGGTGATGCCACACACCATAATATTGGAATATCATGTATATAACTAGGGGGTGCTAAGGTGGTATGGATAGAGGAAGTTGGTGTAAAGGATGGCCATTTTTGGCACGCATAATACCTTTATGCATTAGATACTTATAACTATAATCATATCATCTTACTTTATATGTGCAAATATGTAGGTATGAAAAGTGACTGAAAATGAAATTCTTAATTGAAATTATATTATTCTTAATATATTTCTCATTTTATATTTAAGATGAAAGATAAAGGTCACTCCTAAAAACCCTAAAAAGATCATCACTCATAGATATATAGGTTCATATGAAGTGATTAAAGAATCCAAAACCTAATTAGATTGTAAAAAGATTTCAACAAATAGGAAGAGGGATCTCCCCAAGAGTTAGAGGAAGATGGAGTAGACAAGAAGGATAAACCAAAAATCACATGAACTAGCAACCCAAGTGCTTAATGAAAGTCAAAAACAACTTAAAAATAGTTTAAGAGGAGGAAAAACATGAAGGGAATTGTTAATTTATAATGAGTACAAACACTTAAGAAGAAAACACTCGATACATAAGGTGAGTAAGGATTTCTCTTTGCTTCAGTTTATGGGCTTCATCCCCAACAATTTAGAGGGTTTGAGGAGCATCCACATGCATTGAAATAAAATGACCCATTTTTTTGTTGGTTTATAAATATAAATAAGGAACCAATATAACCAACCAATAAAAAAAGACTAATCGTTTTGTATAAAGGGGATATAGGGAAAAAATACATAAACAACAAAAAATGCACATAAGTAATGACAAAGAAGCACAAAATAACTCAAAAAGGAATCTATAAAACCATGACCCATACTAGAGAAAAATTTAATGGAGAGAATACACAAGATGATTAAAATGGTCAGAAAAGAGTGTATAAGAGTCTAGAAGTGGTCAAAATTAATGAATGATAAGGGGATTGATTAGAAAACTTGAAGGTGTCCCACCCATTAATCTAAAAACTAATCAAGAGGGGCATAAAGAATAAGGTCGAGTATGCTAGGTGTGGAGTACCAAGGAAGGTATGTTTCGATGGTCATTTTGGTATCTTTTGATGAAAACTCAAAAGCCTTTTGCATGAAAAACTTAGATAATGATAAGAATTTATAACGAAACACGAGAGATTAATGAGAAGCACTGATAATCGCCATTTCTATGTGCAGGAGGGAGGAAAAGCGGAAGGTGGCCATTCCAAAAGTAAAGATAAAGACGAGCTAACTACTGTCCCTTTGACGGGAGACCGGAAGCGAACCAGATCGAAACAGATCAACCCAAGAAAGGACGCGGAGATACCAGCACGAAACAGAAGAGGGAAGAAGTAACGCAGCATTAATGATTCTGCGAATCCCTCAGGATCTTAGATCTTGAGGGATCGCTGTTTTACCTATTTCTGTATCTAGATGTCTCCGCCATTTCTCCTATAAAATGGATAGCACTGTTGGTTACGGAGGGGAATTTCTTTTAAGAAAGATCAGGACTATGATCTTTATGTTCTGTTGAAGACTTGAGTTCCTGTAATTTTATTTCATGCTTTAATACAGACTTGTTCACTTTTTAGCTTTGATCCTGGATCCATCTTAAGTGGTGTACCCCTGGAGGCTAAGGGCCCGGCCCTGGAGGACACTTGCTCTTGTATTATTACGCGTGGTTTCCGTGTGGTTTGCTCATAGACGTAATCTGGTAATCTGCTGTGTTTTGAGAATATTCTATTACATGCTTTGTCGTAATTGACTCATTTCGTGTTCTTGAACTTTATATCGATGCTATGTTATTTTACCAATTCTTTAAGTATTGATTAATATCTACAGGACACTATTACTCTATTACATAATTCTTCATGATTGTGTTTTGCATTATAACAAGTCATCTGGAAAGGTCTGTTTCACATGGTTATCGAATGTGACTATTCTTTATTGTGAGATGCAATCATATGCGTTTTAACAGAAGCAGATTAAGTATGTTGTGTTTCTAAGGTTTTATAGTATTGTTCCATCATATAAGATTGAGGGATTGGTTTTTTGATTGGCATGGTTAAATAGAGTTGCAGCTTGAAGTACTTGGTTATTGCTTATTTCGATTGTTGTTCTATTCCTGAACTGTTGTTCCATTTATTTGCTATTCCCTTTACTTGTTGTTCCATTTACTTGGTGTTCCATTTATTTGTTGTTCCATTTCAAATTGCTGTTCCATTTCCAAATTGCTAATTTGCTATTTCTTGAGGACAGACTTAGGCTATAGTGGACCCCAACATCTGCTACTTGGTCCCCATATCTATGATATGCTCCCATCAGCTATGAAAGGGATGTGTTATTGCTACCAAGCCCTTGGCTGATGTGCTGTTCTATTTCATTGCCATTTCCTTTATCTGCTGTTTCATTTCTAATCATTAAGAACGATCCCAGGCTGTAGCGAGCCCAGTATCTGCTATTTGGCTCCCAGACCTCTGATCTATTCTCATCAGTTATGGAAAGGATGGGTTATTGCTGCCGAACCTTTGGCTGATGCAATACTTGGTGTGATTTGGTCTTTTGAAGTAGTTAAGTTGGAGGTTTGCATTAATTTACTTGCGTAGCTTTTAACTAGCTGTACTACAAGCATTACTCTGGCAAATGCTAAACCTCAGACTGAGACACCCTTTGAAATAACCAGATGATCCCGGATTGACATATTAATGTGAGGTAACTAGAGGTGAAAAGACCCTTTTTATAGCTCTACATTTTGGCGCCGTTGCCGGGGAAGGCGTGTAGCCATTTGTCTTTTCCAAGGTAGTGTACGAACCTGCTAGGGAAGAATTGGGTTTTGAAAACGGAAGGTAAGAACCTACGTGTGGAGCATGTAAAAGCCCTGCTCCTTTGCCTGCTTTCCTGCAGATTTGCTGTTATCTGCTTAAAACTTGGTAGTTAAATTGAGTGCATGAATAAGAAGAAAAGGCCAGAGAAAAATCTCAAACCGTTACCAAAACCAGAAAAAGCTAAGGGACCGGTGGCCCTTGGTCGATCAACATACATAGATGAAATCTATAAGAAAGCCAAATCTCAGCCTTCAGTAGGACCTAGGAAAGTTACTTCCAAACAACCTACTAGTTCCCATGAGGCCTCAGGCTCACCATCTGAAGCCTTTGCTGAGGTGCATAGTCAAACTAACGAACAAGACTTTCAAGAAATTGAAAATTCTATTCCAGAACGACTGCAGGAAGGGAACCTAAGTAATCTTTGTGAAGGAGAAGGGATAATAGGGGAGATGGGAGAGCCAAGATCTCCTCCTAGGATAACTCAACCATTAAATAGCCCAGACAAGGGGAGCGCGGTAAAAATTATTATTGAAGACACCCTATTTTCTCAGACGAAAATTCCAGATAGAGGAAGTGCTATTAAAATTGTTCCTGTTAAAAACATTCCTCCTCAACCTAGGAATACCCTCTTAGATCTTCCGGAAGGTTATTGGCATATATTTGATCCAATGGCTCAAAATCCGCCAAACACTCAAACCTCTACATTACAATACCCCATAGTGGATTCCGCAGTAAATGCTCCTAAAGAAATATCAAGATTACTGTAGGTGTAGAGAACTAAAAGATTAAATATTTCAGATGATAGCTAGACCAAATGAAACATTAGAGAATACGTGGAACGTTTCCAGTATAATCTACAAAGATCCCCTTATGCATTGTTGCCTTTACCTGATAATGTGTTGAAAACAACATTAATAAGGGGCATGAAAGAACAGTGGATTGAAACATTAAACATTATGGGGAAAGGGGATATATATCAGGAAAGTTTTGCTGACATAATTGATTTATGTATCAGGAGTTCGAGAGGCAGTACACGAATTAAACCAGCAGAACATGATCGATTTGCACGGGAAAACAAAATTTCATCAGAAGGAGTAACACGTGTGGAAATTGGGAATTTATTTGAAAATTTTAAAACTGATATACTAGGAACACTGACTACACAATGGGACGTGTTGCAGGCTAAGCAGAAACAAATGGAGGCAGAACAGAATTTAGCAATCTTCTGTCCCAGGTGCAGGAGGAAGCATAGCCATAAGGAGTGCCCACTAGATACAATTCAGACATGTGCCATTTGTACAAGGGATCACTCTATAGAAAGTTGTCCCTCATTACCTGGACTGAAAGCAGTATATAAGGAAGCAGAAGAAGAACCAAAGGTAGTATATCTACTTAACCAGTGTCGTCAGTGGCAGCCGCGACAAACTGGTATTTTTTCAGACCCAACTTCTTCTTTTTAGTATCCGCAGTACAATACTCAATAGTATAATACATGGCAAAGTCAGTTTCAACCCCCATTTCCAAATTGGTCATCACAGTCGTACCCTTCTACAAACCCGTGGCTAAATCAGACAAGCCAATCTGGCTGGTCGAATCCTCCTTATCCCCCACCATACTGGCAAAACAACCCATATCCACCGCAATGGACTCCCCCGACTTCACAAAGTTCAGTCTGGCAGAATAAATGGCAGAGACCAACACATCAGCCAGTAGGAAACATTCCTTTCCCTCAACCTACACTGCCATCTTTACAACAAAACCCCCAATCTAATCTCAGACCGCAACTCCCAAACCAGCCCAACCCCAATCCAAATAACAGACCGGTCTAAGCACTCCAAATTTTAGAAATACCAGAAGAAGGACCCGATTTGAGGGAGTGCAATGATCTGTAGCTAAGATCTGGGCGTATTATTCAAACAGAGGGAAACAAAATAGTTCAGATTGAAGATCAGTTACCTAGAGAACAGCTGTCACAAGAAGTGGATGAAAACAAACAACAAACTCAAAATCAAGCAACTACATCCTATCCCCCATTCCCAGAACGTTTATTCATACCTCGACCTATACAACAACCTAATTTTGACATTCTGGGAGAATTACAAAATTTGTACTTAAAAATCCCATTCCTTCAGGCCATTCAGGATATCCCGATATACGCTAAAACCATCAAGGAATTGTGCATAAAAAGACCAAGAAGGAATGTAATAGATAATCCAAGAGTTCCAGTAGTCGACACTTTATCTGACCTATTATCAAGAAAGGAAACACCTATTAAGTATGAAGACCCAGGTAACCCAATAGTA
>APFE030102135.1:163159-181447 GCA_000404065.3 Pinus taeda | reverse complement strand
TCTCTGATAGTAAATGGGTTTCCCCGCTTGTGGTGGTACCGAAAAAGAATGGGAAGTGGAGAATCTGCGTGGACTACAAAGAATTAAATAAGGCAACACAAAAAGATCACTTTCCCCTCCCATTCATTGATCAAGTATTGGACACTTTGGCAGGGAAGAAATTCTTTTCTTTTCTTGACGGCTTCAGTGGGTATAACCAAATACAGATTGCCCCTGAAGATCAGGACAAAACTACTTTTACTTGTCCTTGGGGAACATTCGCCTACTGAGTTTTACCTTTTGGGTTATGTAATGCCCCTGCCACATTCCAAAGGGCTATCCTTAGCATATTTGCAGATCTAATAAATGAAGGACTGGAAGTATATATGGATGACTTTACTCCATATGGAGAGGAGTTTGATCCAGCATTGGAAACACTAGAAAAGGTCCTACAACGTTGCATACCTACCAGGCTTTGTCTAAGCCATGAAAAATGCTACATGATGATGACAGAAGGACTTATTTTAGGACACTATATTTCAGCAGCTGGCATTCAGGTAGACCCAGCTAAAATCCAAATACTTTTGCTTATTCCTACTCCTACTACTCAAACAGAGGTATGTAGCTTTCTTGGATTCTCTGGTTATTACAAAAGATTTATAGAACATTATTCACGTATTGTTGCACCATTGTATGCACTAACTAGTAATATTGATTTCCTTTGGACAGAAAAATGCGAACGTGCTTTCAATGATCTGAAAAAGATTGTATCTACAGCCCCAGTCCTTCGCAGACCAAACTGGGATTTGTCATTCCAGATATCATCCGATGCCTCAGATACAGCCATTGGAGTGGTCCTTGGTCAGGAGGAGCATAGAAAACCATATGCTATTTATTACATTAGCAAAAATCTATCCCCTTCTGAATTAAATTATACTGTAACTGAAAAGGAATTCTTAGCTGTTATACATGCTATCAATAAATTTAGACATTACATCACTGGATATCCTGTCATCTTGTACACAGATCATTCTTCTATAAAGTATTTAGCAAATAAACCTGTCACAAATGGCAGAATAACCAGATGGCTGATTTTATTCCAGGAGTTCGACATTACAATCAAGGATCAACCTGGCAAAGAAAACCCGGTAGCTGATTTCCTGTCAAGAATTCCAAAACAAGTCGATGCAGCAGCAGTTGAAGTTAAGTTTCCAAATGAGCATCTCTTTGTTGTTGCTGTTCAAACACCGTGGTAAGTTGATGTTGCCAATTACCTAGCTGTAGGTAAGTTACCAAAACATCTAACCCCTAATGAGCGAAAATAGATTGTCCAGCGAAGTACTAGATTTTCCTGGATTGGAGGTTATTTGTTTCACACAGGGGCAGACATGCAAATTAGGCGATGCATTCGACAAGATGAAATATTTGATATATTGAAAGCATGCCATGACCAACCATGTGGTGGACATTTTGCTGATCGCAGGACTGCACATAAAGTGTTACATACAGGGTATTATTGGCCCACAATTTTTAAAGATGCAAAGAAATTTGTCCAAGCATGTGATAGTTTCCAGAGGGCGGGACACCCTAGTCACTCAGATGAGATGCCCTTGAAACCACAGTTAGTCATTGAACCATTTGAGCGATGGGCCCTTGATTTCGTGGGGCCGATCAACCCACCATCAAATCAGAAAACATACATTCTAGTGGCAACAGAATATGTCACCAAGTGGGTTGAAGCAGAAGCCTTGCCCAGAGCTACAAAAGAATCTGTTATACAGTTCCTACTCCATCTATTTGTGCACTATGGCCTCCCTAGAGAGATAATCACAGATGGAAGACCACAGTTTGCTGGAAACAGAATAGCGGCAACACTCAACAATTATCATGTTCAGCACAAAATGACCACCCCATATCACCCACACGCAAATGGGCAAGTAGAAAGTAGCAACAAGATAATAGAAACCATTCTAACCAAAATAGTTTCATCACATAGACGCGATTGGGCTGCCAAGCTACCAGAAGCACTGTGGGCTTATATAACAACATGGAGAAGCACCACTGGCCACTCACCTTACCAACTTATGTTAGGAAAACAACCTATTTTTCCTATAGAATTTGAAATCCAGACATTACAGACAGCACAACAAGTGGGGTTAGACTTAACCGAGGCACAAACTAATCGATTGCAACAGATTAATGAGATGGATGAAATTAGACTTTCTGCACTTCAACATACTACCTTGATACAACAACAAAGAGATAAGTGGCATGATGATCTCATCAAAAACAGAGTCTTCCATGAAGGAGATTGGGCTCTTTTATATGACTCTAGATTTCAGGACTTCCCCGGGAAACTCCAGACTCGTTGGTTGGGACCATATGAAATCCAGAAAGTACATGAAAATGGTACCCTCACACTAATTACCATTGATGGTTCTGGGTATACCTTTAAGGCAAACGGCCATCGAGTCCGTCTCTATTGCAAACCACTTACCCGAGAGTCCTTCTGTCAACAACTACGCCAAGATACATATATGGAGATCCTATCGGAGGAAGACAAGTCTCTTCCACCAGTAACGAACTAAGAAGTTTATTTTTCCTTACAATTTGTATATAATTCTTAGAATTATTTTTGTACATATTTTTACAGCATGTTTTGATTTTTTGCTGTTCCTTTTTCCAAAAAGGAACAACGCTTGTGATTTTTGTTGTTCCTTTTCCAAAAGGAACAACACTTGTGATTTTTGCTGTTCCTTTTCCAAAAGGAACAACGCTTGTGATTTTTGCTGTTCCTTTTCCAAAAGGAACAACACTTTTGATTTTTGTTGTTCCTTTTCCAAAAGGAACAACACTTTTGATTTTTGCTGTTCCTTTTGGAAAAGGAACAACACTTGTGATTTTTGCTGTTCCTTTTCCAAAAGGAACAACACTTGTGATTTTTGTTGTTCCTTTTTCAAAAGGAACAACACTTGTGATTTTTGCTGTTCCTTTTCCAAAAGGAACAACACTTCTGATTTTTGTTGTTCCTTTTCTAAAAGGAACAACACTTGAGTGTTTTTGTTGTTCCTTTCTCAAAACGAACAGCATTTGTGTGTTTTTGCTGTCTCCGCAAGAAACAACACTGTTTGATTTTTGCCAGTCTTTTTCCAAAGGAACGACACTTGTTTGATTTTACTGAACGACACCAGTGATTCCCACTGCTCCTTTCTCCAAACGAACAACCATTGTTGTGCCCTTCCTTGAAAGAACACTACTCATATGATTTAAAACAGCTTGTTCCTTCTCAAGGATGCTGAGGGCTAATGATCTCTCGAGTCTTTTGGAAAACAGCTATCTACTTATGTGATGGAAACAAAAGCACAGTATACGGAAATCGGTAAATTATAAATCGTTATCCTTATAAGTAACTGCCCTGAATTGGCGAAAGGACGTAAGGAAAAGATATGCTTATTTATCACCTTTTGTTTCCATTGTTCTACTAACTCTGTTTTGATTGGCTATCTCTATCATGCTGATTCTTTTATCTATTTTTATCATTCATCAATAAGATCAAAGAGTGTATACCTTCGTATTGGGATTTTAAGACTTCTTCCACCATTCCTACTCTTAAGGAGTGTTGAACCACCCTTTGTGTATAAACAGGAAAGGTTCTCTATTAAAACCAAGAAAAAATAAATAAGCAAAGCAGTTTTGTCAAATTGCAGGATAGGGAGTCTCATTACAAGCTGGCCTACCATGATCATCAGGATGGAAGCGAAGTGGCATTCCCACTAGGGCCACCACACCTGGGAAATGGTCCAAAAGGTATATCAAAATAAATAAATAACCCTTGGAACAGGAGGTCTCACCACGAGCCGGCCTGCCCACTATTCGCTCCTTCCTTGTGAATGGCACTATGACTAACTGGTTACCAAGCCTGCATAGTGGCCTATTGTTTTGACATTACATAACACTTCCTCGCATACACAAAGGACTATGGTTATCGGGGTGAAATAAACAACTCTGACAAGGTTATGGACACCTGTCAGCAGTAGAGCTCTGTTAATGATATTGAAGTCGTAACCTTTACACCAATGGGTAAGGAAATTATAACCTTTGTATCTTAAAACGTGATAATTTAATTACCCAACCATATACTGCATGAATATTTATTACCGCCAATCATTACGGAGCTAGTGACAGTGACCGTATGAGACTCGCTAATTATGGCAAATGTCTTATCCCCGAACTTCCATCAACTCACCGCAGTCGCTTACGCATTAAAAGCGATCTAACTTTTTACCTCGATTTCAGTAATACGCTGTTTTTGGAGACATGGCATATTTTCATAAGGTGTTCCATAAAGGCCTCGTGGAAGAAGCAGATGCTGCTCCTTTATTTGATGGCTGGGACAACCTATCATATTGCAGGGGGGGAAGTAGCCTCATCATTCCCCAGAATACGTGTCAGCCCATTATTCGAGAAGATCTTGTGCTCGAGCACAGCACAGCTCAACGGTATGATCATTTGCCATTTTTGTTTTCTTCTGCATGAATCGCTGTTCGAAGTTATTTCCATTGCATACGCTGTTGCATTTGAATTTGAATGAGAAACACGCCACCAGCTTCTCTGTGTCTCAACGAACATCTGTTGTTCCTTTGAGAATTTGCAAGTGAAGCCATGGGTGGAAGGTCAGTCCACAGAGAACCACAAACATTGACTGTTTCAGCTGCAGCCCGAAGAATCCTGAAGAAAGCAGGATGGTTGACCTACCTCAACCGCCTGAAGGAGTCCAATGAAACTGTGGCGAAGGAATTTTTACAGAACCTACAGGAAGAACACTCCATAATTAGAGGAAAATGAATAGAGGTCACGGACGATATAATAGCAAAAGTCATAGGACTACCGGCCACAGGACTAATATGGACAATAAAGAAGGAAAGGCTGCAGAAGGTTGTGGAAATATTTCAGGACGAGGGCCAGAGTTTAACAGTTCAAGGAAAGGGGGTGCTACCAGCAACGCTAGGAGAGCCATGGGCGGAATTGGCGAAAATTTTCCAGAGCTACATTACTTGCGAGGGCAAAAAAGATGTGGTAAGACCACAACATCTAAAACTCCTAGCTGTCTTAAAACAAAAATGTTCTATGAATTTACCTGCATTCCTTAATTCGCTATTGCATGATGTGGCATGAAGTATGAAAAAGGCACAGCACAAAGAATCTGTGGTTAGCCACCATAGATTAATTCGCTTGATAGTAAACCATAGTCTTACCCAGCAGTAGAGCAGCTGGGAAGAACTAATTGATATTATTAATAAAGGGAAGACCACATCTGGATGCCTGGAGAAACGAAAACGAATTGATAGCACACCCCAACATCCAGAGAAATGAAAGAGGGACGCTTGCACAGAAGTGCAAGCTGAAAAACGAGCTGAAAAACAAGCTGAGAAACAAGCTGAAAAGCAACTTGAAAAAAAACCCGACGCTGGTACATCTGAACAACCAACAAAACGTAGAAAGTTGGCACGGCTTGCAGGGTTACAAGCAGAGTTGAAGAAACCCCGGGCTCGTACGAGCCAAGCAATAGAAATCATAGATGAGCAATCTGCCGAGACAGATACAGAAGAAGAAAGTAATGAGGATGTAGAGCAGTCCACAGGGACAGAGGCGGAGGAAGAAAACAGCAGAGAAATAGAGCAGTCCGCCGAGGCAGAAACAGAAGAGGGAGATGAAGAACAGTCAGCGGAAACAGAAATAGAAGGAGAAGAAGAACAGGATGAAGAAGAAGGAGACGAGAAAGAAGAAGTTGAGCGGCTCGAGCAGGAGGAAGGAATGGAACAGCAGGGAGGAAGCCCAGTACAGAACCCGATAGGGGAAGATGAATTGGCCAATATTCTGGCCAATATGGGCGAGTATGGCCAGCCCCTGAGTCCATCCAACCTCCAGGCTGAAGGAGAAACCCAGGAGAAAGATGCACCCAAAGAAGTGTATACAGAAGAAGCAGAAGTAGAAATTTCACCTGTCCATGATGAAAAGGAAATAGAAAATATCAGGCAGGAACAACCCGTTCCTAGTCAGAAGGCACCAGAGGAGAGTCTAGAGGAAATAAGGGCAGAGGAAGAATTGGCCCAAGAAACAACAGAGCCAAGTAAGGTTCTTACCCCGGATCAGCCACCTCAAGAAGAAAATCCGGAAATTGGCCACAGTCCAACCCACATCAAACAGTCTGCTGTTCTTTATGAGAAGTTAATGGAAATAAGAGAATTACAAAAGGAAAAAGGGACACTGTTAAACGTGATAGTCAGGCTTCGCCAGCAGATTAGGCTTCTAAAAGCAAGACAAAGGGGGGTAGGGACCTCAACAAGAAAAGGTTCGGCCACACCAATAAGACCCCGTAAGAACAGGAGGCGAAGGACCGTGAGCCGTTCCACTACTCAAAACCCTGATAGAAGCCAAACTGTTGTTCCTAATGAAGCAGAAAGACAAACTGCTGTTCCAATTGAAACAGAAGAACAGACTGCTGTTCCATTTGAAAAGGAACAGCCTTGGGCTGGAGTTCGTGTTAAAATTGAAAAAGATGATAAGGTGGTTCAGACAGAGGCACCACCTTCGGGAGTAATAAGGGTTATGAATTCAAAACAGTGTAATAAGAAAGTCCAATTAAAACTCCCAGCCTCCATGGATGCATGGAAAAAGGACCCAAAAACAAGAACCCTTCACCATCATTTGAAGCAGGCCTAGCAAGAAGCAGAAAAGCTCAGGGAGCAAACGGTCCCCCGCGAGAAATATGAGGAATTACAGCAGCAGTTAAGGAACGTCAACCTGTCAGAAAGCCAAGCCTTCGAAGGATGGTGAAAGGAGCAAGAGAAAGTTGTCAAGGTAACCCGTAGATTAGATGTAGTTATTAAACAAATGGATACCTTGTGTGCTCTGTACAATGATGCCCTAGCATGTAGAGCCCCTGCCAAAAACTATGCCCTGTTTCTAATGGAAAGATACTTACAATTGAAAATTAAGGCCATTAGGGAAGGTGCTCCCATAGAAATTAACACTATAAATGATTTTATAAATTGCTGTAAGCATTAAGGGGTAAAAGTACAAAGGTTATTGTGTGAATTTTATCTGCATAACCTTGTACTAGAACAAGAGACAGAGCTAAACCCTGGCCCTTTTGTTGGAAATATTGAATTACAAGCATTCATTTCATTTGCAGTTAATCAAATTAAATGGCTTAAAGCCTACAATGCATTTCAGAGACAAGAAAACGGATAAGATCTATGGGTAAGAGCTAAGCCTAGAGACCCAGAACAGTTATGGAGAAGTCATAGAAATCTCATGAGGACTCCGGGGGTGATTGAAGCACTAAGACCCATGCATGAATCAATCATTCGACAAGGGCTTGAGTTCTTTGCTTCTATCAAAGACCCTGCCGTTGAAGCAGCTAAATTTCGATATCAAGTATCTAATCCGAACATTCAGCTCAGAGAGCCATTTAAGTATGAAAATTTCAATCTTGCTGCTAACCGATTCCCCCTCTATGGTGAATTTGTTTTGAGGGCAGGGCCATCCGGGTTAGGATATAGGTTCCGGAGTCCGATCATTTGGCATCCTGCACCCGGATACCAAGCCCTATATGAGATGCCCGAGGGCCAAACAAGCCATTTCCTTGATCATCTAGTTTCGCATCATGGGTGTAGGCCCACACACGAGATTCCATCTCCAGCCTACTCCCTCACTGCTCTGCATGTCAACTATAATGTTTTCATGAGGCCATGAAAAAGGGTAAGCTGGGGGGTGTGTGGAGTACCAAGGAAGGTATGTTTCGATGGTCATTTTGGTATCTTTTGATGAAAACTCAAAAGCCTTTTACATGGGAAACTTAGATAATGATAAGAATTTATAACGAAACACGAGAGATTAATGAGAAGCACTGATAATCGCCATTTCTATGTGTAGGAGGGAGGAAAAGGGGAAGGTGGCCATTCCAAAAGTAAAGATAAAGACAAGCTAACTGCTGTCCCTGTGACGGGAGACCGGAAGCGAACCAGATCGAAACGGATCAACCCAAGAAAGGACGCGGAGATACCAGCACGAAACAGAAGAGGGAAGAAGTAACGCAACATTAATGATTTTGCGAATCCCTCAGGATCTTAGATCCTAAGGGATCGCTGTTTTACCTATTTCTGTATCTAGATGTCTCCGCCATTTCTCCTATAAAATGGATAGCACTGTTGGTTACGGAGGGGAATTTCTTTTAAGAAAGATCAGGACTATGATCTTTATGTTCTGTTGAAGACTTGAGTTCCTGTAATTTTATTGCATGCTTTAATACTGATTTGTTCACTTTTTATCTTTGAGCCTAGATCCATCTTAAGCGGTGTACCCCTGGAGGCTAAGGGCCCAGCCTTGGAGGACACTTTCTCTTGTATTATTACGCGTGGTTTCCATGTGGTTTGTTCATAGATGTAATCTGGTAATCGGCTGTGTTTTGAGAATATTCTATTACATGCTCTGTCGTAATTGACTCATTTCGTGTTCTTGAACTTTATATCGATGCTATGTTATTTTACCAATTCTTTAAGTATTGATTAATCTCTACAGGACACTATTACTCTATTACAGAATTCTTCACGATTGTGTTTTTCATTATAACAAGTCATCTGGAAAGGTCTGTTTCACATGGTTATCGAATGTGACTATTCTTTATTGTGAGATGCAATCATATGCATTTTAATAGAAGCAGATTAAGTATGTTGTGTTTCTAAGGTTTTATAGTATTGTTCCATCATATAAGATTGAGGGATTGGTGTTTTGATTGGCATGGTTAAATAGAGTTGCAGCTTGAAGAACTTGGTTATTGCTTATTTCGATTGCTGTTCTATTCCTGAACTGCTGTTCCATTTATTTGTTGTTCCCTTTACTTGTTGTTCCATTTACTTGTTGTTCCATTTACTTGCTGTTCCATTTATTCGCTGTTCCATTTCAAATTGTTGTTCCATTTCTAGATTGCTAATTTGCTATTTCTTGAGGACCGACTTAGGCTGTAGTGGACCCCAGCATCTGCTACTTGGTCCCCAGATCTCTGATCTGTTCCCATCAGCTATGAAAGGGATGTGTTATTGCTACCAAGCCCTTGGCTGATGTGCTTTTCTATTTCATTGCCATTTCCTTTATCTGCTGTTTCATTTCTAATCATTAAGAACGATCCCAGGCTGTAGCGAGCCCAACATCTGCTATTTGGCTCCCAGACCTCTGATCTATTCTCATCAGTTATGGAAATGATGGGTTATTGCTGCCGAACCTCTGGCTGATGCAATACTTGGTGTGATTTGGTCTTTTGAAGTAGTTAAGTTGGAGGTTTGCATTAATTTACTTGCATAGCTTTTAACTAGATGTACTACAAACATTACTCTGGCAAATGTTAAGCCTCAGACTGAGACACCCTTTGAAATAACCAGACGATCCCGGATTGACATATTAATGTGAGGTAACTAGAGGTGAAAAATACCCTTTTTATAGCTCTACACTAGGATCATCTATGTATACCTCATGTGTGGATGGTTAGGAGGAGAATCTTAGTGCTTGCATTCAAGATTGTAGGAGCATTTGTCTTATCATTGGGTGTTTTGTATTGAAGTCAAAAAGTTAAAATTCTATATGTTACAATTAGTACCTTGATATGGACATGGAAATCAAGCATCTAGTGAAAAGAAAGGAATTAACACAACTTTAATTCCTGGAAAATTACATATCTTTAAAGAGATAATTGCAATACATGACTAGTATGCATAATATATCTTTATTGGTATTTTCCTCAGTTTACTTATGATATGTTATAATATCTTTATATTCATCTCTTCCGCACAATTATTTGGGTGGTTCAAAAGGTGTGGCATTATATTGTGATAAATTGTTGTGGTCATTATTATCTCTTACTTTTGAGGATGAATTCTAGCGTTGATTTTTTGTTGTTGATAAAATGTCCTTATTGTTGGTTTCAACCTTGTAAAATTAATTTTTGTGAATTTATTCTTAATAAAACACATAAAATATTCAATGGAATTCACACACATGCACGTGTGTGTGCACACATACATGCACACACACACCTAAGATAAATATTTTACCATGGAAACCCAAACTGCAAAAAGCACAAATATTTTTTAGTATTTTATATCATTACAATGTTACAATGCAATATGTATAGCCTACAACATGCATAAAGCCCCAATATATTAACCCTATATTAGAATACAAAATTAGTTTTTTAAATGAAATTATAATGCTATGAGATGAGCCACCATGTTCCACAAAACATTTAAAAGTGAAAACCATGTGCCAAAAATTTTCAAAAATATAAGCAAAAATATGCCCAATTTATTTTAGGGGATCCACCCAAACGTTTACCACCCCCTACCTACATTTAATGCATACAAATCACACATGGGGATAGTTATTCAAAGGACATAACACATACACAATATTCTCCCAATTTTTTTTCTTTTGTAAACATAGGGTCACATTACCAACAATCTAGGGCACTAATGCCCATTATTTGTCTACACTAAGAGAACCTCTTAGTGCTCATAGAATTTTTAGTGAATCTAAACCATTCCTTAAGGTTTCCATCTTCACCAACAACACTTTCATATACCGTGTTGCTCACAAAGTGATATTGAAAATCAATATGATTTGTGTTAGATTTATAAGTTCGGTTCTTCACAATGAATATTCCGTTATTACTATCACAATCTACTCTTTTAGCTTATTATATGGACCCAATACCTTAACACAATATATGGAACCACACTACTTTTCTTGCATGATTGGTTTCCATGTGTTTAGCTTTTGTAGTTGAAAGTCCACTATAAATGGTCTCTTTCTCATCTAACTAATTGGTCTTCCAAATAGGTTAAACACATACCGACTTATAGATATTATGTGATCCAAATCTCTAGACCAATCTACATCAACAAAGACATGTATGTCCAACACTTTATCTATTCACGGTCTTCCTTGGTAGCACAATCCATAACTATTAGCGTCACACAAATATATGAAATTAATTTTTACTATTTCCCAGCCCTCCTCCCTAGCCTTGACATATACCTACTCAATACTCCACTACATACACAATGTCTGGTCTAGTACATGATATTGTATACATAAGAATACTAACCATAATAACATACAAAACAAAAGACATGTCCTCTTTGCTATTCTCTTGTCTTGGGACACTCATCTATATATAAATTTACACCTAAAGGAATAGGGACCTTTACTAGTTCACATTCATGAATATTAAAACTTTTTAATATTGTCATGACAAAATTCCTCTAGTTTAATTAGATTTTACTATTTTCCTAATCTCCTTTAACTTCCATGCCCCAAATGAATTTTATAGTACCGATATCCTTCATGTCAAATTTAAAGGATAGCTGGGTTTTTACATCCTAGATTATTTCCTTGTCATTTCTAATCAACAACATATCATCCATATACAAGACCAATTAAATTAAATTATAAACAACTAATGAAATACACACAATGATTTGGTTTGCTCCTTGTGAAGCCAAGCCCCAATATATAGGTATAAAAATTTTGATACCAACCCATATAGGGACTTTTTCAACCTACATAACAATCCTTTCTTTCCCTTAATTGCAAAGCCTTCTTATTGATTCATTGGATTTCTTCTTCCAAATCCCCATGTAGGATTTTATCTTCAAGTCTATCTGTTGTACTTCAGAATCAAAAGTAGTAGCAACAAATAAAATAAATATAATAGAGGATAATGATCCATAAACTATCACGAATATTCTACTGGTCAATTCATCAAAATGAATTTGATAAATTTATATTTAAAAATATGAAATATACACTTTTATGGTTTTATTTATCTCTAGATTTCTAGATTAGTGTATTACTATTAATTTCATATGCATGAAAATTAAAATTATGCATAAAATACAGGAAAAAAAAAATCACAAACCATGATTGGCATAAGATATGACCTAGGAATTTTTTTAGGAGAAACCCAATTGGAAGGTGAGGTCGCTCTGCTCCCTTTCTCTGAATTGAAAATGGCTACGAGTACAAAAATGTATGGCATATGGACCGTGGGATACTACAATGCACAAATCCTCTATGTTTTCTTTATCTCCTATCCCTCTCGGCTATTTTTTCTTATCTATGGAACAAATGCACTCAAAATGAATGGAACCCCTTTTCCTCCTAGTGGACCGATTATAACACATCCCGATAGCCTACTTGTGGTTAGGTTTGACTTCCTCAACCCTTAACAAGAGTTATAATATAGACTCTTCTAAATAATTCTTCATCATGATCACATGGATATCCATTTTCAATGAATAATGGGGGATGATGTGGCATCCTCTCGAATTATGGTGGTGAAAACATGAAGGTCAACTTTTGAGGGGAATAAATTTTGCATGAATAATCTAATTTACATGATTCTTGCGCCATTGGAAAGGTATATGTGTGTAAAATATGAAGAAAATGTGGGTGATAAAGAAGAAAAGTTTTATCCCTAAACTAATTCTTTTTATGCCTAAAAATTCTCCCGTAAGGTTTCATACCCTAATTTGCCAAAGTAGTTCCCAATGGTGAAAATGGACTTGTGAGCTTATTCCTCCACTTATTTTACTCTACGAGCATTGAGATGGATGAAAAATAATAGAATGATTCAATATGGATCACCGAATTCCATTTTGGGAGGCTTTTTCTCTCCAAAGTCTTCTACTAAATGAGGTGAGGAGGATTTTACTCCACCTTCTATCGGGCACACCATTTAGCTTTACCTGGAAGTTGTTCTTTCAACCCAATATGCCAAAGGTCATGTTTCTCCTTTCTCATGTTTTTGAACCTCTTCTTAAAAACTATATTTTCTATAAAATCTTCCTCAACATCTGGTGCCAAATCCTCCACAAAAGGTAGGACTTGTTCCTATTCCTGATCTAACATGGAAGGATCATAAAGCTTCAGATTCTCCACATTCACAACTTGGTAAATGCACATGTATGGTGGTAAACTAACTCAATAGGAATTATAACCCATCTTTTCAAGTATCTCAAAGGGAACATACCGTAAAGCTTTGTTTTTATTACTAGACCTTGTAGCCTCTCCTTGTTAACCTATAACCATCCTCTTTCTCCCACCTTAATTAACTTCTTTGTTTTGTGCTAATCATGCCCAACCTTGTATTTTTCCTATGACTTATGCAATGTCTCTTGTACCTATATATGGATCTACCTGATCTTCTCAACAAATTTCTCAGTCCTCAAGGAATCCCCTTGATGAGCCTTGGTATTGCATCAAGATGTTGCAACTCCCAAGACTCTCGACTTAAATTATCGACCTAGGGTTAGTAAAAACTTAGAGGTGACAGTTATATATGCATAGTAGGTCAGGTTCTACTCATGTCACCCTCAATCATTGGATCATATCAAGGCAAGTAGAGACCACTCCAACTATCTACAAAGAGAATTTTCATGGAAAGACAAAAAACATACCCTAATTCCAAGGAAATGAGCATTAGCCTAATTTACTCAAATGTAAGTGCCATTCGTTAGAGGTAGGGACTAATTGTAACTGTGGGAAAGGGAAAGATTACACTAGCTGCACAAATAAATGATACTGCTTTATTTGTAGACAAATCTGTTTGGTCAATTTAGTGTGTCCTAAATTGCTCTATCAATTGTCAATCCGGGAGTCGTAAACTGCTGAAGTGAAGTGCACTATATATGCAAGATAACCGTTTTCTTATTTCTTTCTTGTTTTTAGTTTTTGATTTGTTTTTGGATTTATCTTCTTGTTGATTTCCTAATGTGAGATGGTAATTCTAATAATCAAGTATGGATAAAAGTATTCAAGGCAATGGTGGCCTTTAAAATAATTTCCAAACTTCAAAGTGTTCAAAAGGTTTTCAAACTTGCAATGATGAAATCAATTACTGAGAGAAAATAAAGATGTGCCTAAAATCTAATTAACAAAATAGTGAACTAGTGACTATGAAACCCAGTATCCTTGCTGCTGTATAAAAAGAAAAAAACTGAACTCAAAGCAATTCAAAAACTGTAAGCAAAGTAAACTAAACCATATCACATCAACTCATTTTTGACCCCTCACCGTTCGACTCGCTCTGGCTATAGGAGGTAATCATAAACAAATTGAGTAATCTGATATCTAAATTGCATAAAATAAAACTAAGATCAAACTACACATTCATCCTTCAATCCCTCACCATTCGACTTGCTCTGGCTATAGGAGGTAACTGAAAATGATATGAGTAATCTAATCACTAACTTGCAAAAGCAAATAAACTAGTATCAAACTATACATTCACACTCAATCCCTCACCATTCGACTCGCTCTGGCTATAGGAGGTAACTGAAAATGATATGAATAGTCTAATATCTATCTTGTAGAAAAGTAAATGAACAAAGCAAAACTGAAAGAAATAAACAATGCTGGAATTAGAACTAAGAAAACAAATCAGCAGAAGGACAAGATAATTCCAACATGTCATTAGTCATCAAAAATCTATATGCACTTGCCTAGGCTTTCTATTAGAACCTGAAATGAAAACACTGATCAGTTGATAGTTATTTGAAAGCATAAAAGAAACTATGGACAACAGACAAAATAAATACCATGAGGAATGTAATATATACAGCAAACATCTATGGCATCAAGAGCGTAAATGAAGAAAACATGAAGCTATACAGTAACTACAGGACCTTGGTGTACATGGGCCCTCTGCAACCTCAGCCAATGAGAAATCAATCACGGATTTGAACTCAAAAGCAGTGCCTTCTCATATATTGAAATACAGTCATAAAATAAGGACTAAGTCAAGATTACATATCAAAAGCTAGCCTATACGCATATGAAGATGCTTTATTTATAGCAGGCAATACGTAACTAATTCCTAAGGTCTACGCTGGTAGACAGACACATAAAAGACCATATTCAGAAATCTAGCAGCATGATAGTCGTGGGAAATAAATCCAAGGAGGGTGGTTTGTTGGATTTGGTTCACGGGCAGTCCCCAGGTGTTAGCACACCTCCTGAGATTGAGGATCTTGCCACACAATCCTCCTCGTGATGAAAAATAGAGTCCTACCACTGCAAAACTCCTAGTGTTGACCACCGTTTGACTAGCTTTGACCGCGGGCTTCTGTGAGTGATTCGGCTGAACCAAGGGGACATGTTCCATGTCCACATGATTTGTAGCTTTCCCATGTGGACGGATTCTTTAGTAGACACCTGTAGCATAGACTTTAACAAAAGGGTTGCGGAAACTGATTCTGGCTGTGGAAAGTGACAAGATTTCGCAGCTGATTGAGAAAAAATCTAAATCAAACAACAGTCACAAGGCATAGTTAGGAAACCATTTATATGCTCTTTTTAAACTAATATGCAACGATTTGATAGCTTGGAGGTTCAGGTAACTAGAGAAAAAGGCTAAAAAGGTATATAGGGAAGATGTAAGTTTGGGACTCAACATACCCCCACTGTGAAGGTGTTGCATGTCCTCATGCAACCAAAATTTTAGTCATTTCCCTTTAGTCTATGTATTCTAAAGCCTCTGCTAGTACATCCAGTCCTCTCCTCTTCTTTCTTGGTGCTACCACCATCCTGGGTTTCCTTATCAAACATCTGAACTTGAGATTGATTAATTCCCTGCTCAACTTTCTGCACTTCTTCTTTAGTTTCTTGTTCTTTTTCTGCCACAGACCCATATGTAACATAGTATTATCATGAATAATTTTGTCCACTTTGCTTTGCTCTTTTAATGCCTCATTTTCTTGTTTAATGTGCCTTTTTAAAACCTCCAATTCAAACACTTCTTGTTTCAAAGATTGCACTTGTGCATCTTGTGTTATGTGAGATAGAATGGATGGTGTGCTCGGGCCTGCAGCTATCTTCTCTAAAGATTCGAGGAAATCATATACCTCTTGTTGTTTTTGATCAATTTCAGGTGTTTTCCTTGGGCTAGCTTCAAAGTCTTGTTGAGGAGGAGGACTATCTTCTAGTTCTGGCTGAGAAGGGCTTACATCAACATCTGAAGGGTTGGCTTCAATATTTGGCAGAAGATGAGGTGGACTATGGCCAGCTCGAGGTTTCTCAGGTGTTTCCCCACCCAAGTCGATGAAGTGGGGTCCTTTTACTTCTGTTTTCCTCCACTTTCCTTTGAGTCTGCTGCTTCTTCTTAAGTACTGTGGGCTAGTACTTTCTTCTTCCATAATTTGTTTTCCTTTTTCTTCCTTATTAGCTGTGGCAGCTTGCTTTTGAAGATGCACTAGTCTCTCAGATAACATTTGATAGTCTTCCTCTACAGATGGTTCTGGTGATTGGTAAACATCTTCTAAGTTCCTTTTTCTCTTCAAATTTCTCTGCTTTTTGTCCTTAGTTCTTTCCTCCTTCTCTTTTTGACCAATTTCTTTAGTTTTACCAATAAGAGAGTCTTGGATTATGGCACTTTTTCCTTTTCTCCTACTCCTTCTTGGTGCCTTCGGTGTACTGCTTCCAGGTGCCTCAGATGGTTCTTGAAAATAGTTTCTCACTAGAAACCGTTCCCAAGTATCTTTGTTTTTCTTCAATTGATCTTCAACTAGAATCCTCACGAGTCCATGATGATATAAATGAGGTTCTATGTCTCCTATGTCCTTTTGGACTGTGGTGCTCATATTTTTCAAACTCAACAATAAGAAATAGGGCATATTAAGAGTTTGTTTCTCTAAAAAGTTCACCAATAGCCTAGTATGATACATGTACATCGTCCCAAATCGGCCTTCACAAGTGATAAACTTTTGAATGATTAATAGTAAGTTGGCCCATTCTTCTTTTAATGCATGAATAGGAATTCCTCTTGTGAATACAGTAACGTCCATACCTGGGTTACGTAATATAATTCTCCATGTCTGCTCATCCAAACTTTTGTTTTTAAACCATCGCTCACCTTCCTGGGGCAAGTATGTAGCAGTTGCAATTGAGGCTTCAGTGACCGTGAACTTCAGGTCTCTAATCTCCACCACCTGGTCATTGAAAGACCTTGCAAAGGATTTCATTACTTCTTTATTATGGCCCTTAAATTTCTGAATGAAACGGAGCCATTTAGCTTTCTTCAACAATTCTTTTGCCTGAGGGTATCCTTCTAAAAACTTAAGCCCTTCCGGCTCTGCCCTTAGTAACCGTCCCATCTTTTCCTCTGTTTAAAATTCAATCTGGAATTCAACTGCGTGTGAGGGTTTTAACAGAGGTAAGACGGCTATGTTGCAAGGTTTGTGGAAGAACAATGGCTGAAAATGGAAGATGGATACGGGTAACGGGGGTGTTCAGGAACTGTAAGCAGAAATAGAGGATGAGCAACAGAGATGAGTTCACAAAATGAAATGGAGACGTATGCGAATGAGGTGCAGCTTTAACACAATGGTAGGGTAGTGAAGTGGAGTCAGAATTTTTGAACTGAACGGCTGCATGAGAGACGTTACACATTGATAAAATGGCTGCACAAAATACGGTGGAGAGGAGCCGTATTTACATAGGTCACATCTCATGAGTACAAGTGGAGTGTGGAAGTGCTGTCATCTATAAGTTAAACCCGAAAAATAATCATGAGACCGTTTAGGGAGTACATGTATGGTTCATGGAGTAAGGTCGTGGAATGGTAATGGAGCTATCATAGTAATCATTGCACATAGCGAGCTTTAAGGTTCAATAACTATGCAAAATTGTGCCTTTAATTGCTATTTGAAAGAATTTTTTGCCCATATCTTGGAATCCTTGTTTTTTGTTGTCCATTGCCCTTAATCAATTGCTCCTTATTGATGTCTGTAGATGCTCCATGTACATGTCTTCATAGCATATGCTTAGTCATACCTGTATTTTCATGTTTATTGCACTAACATCTTGACTGTAAATTTGAAAAACGGAGTGGTGGCTGCGGAAACTGCTTCTGGCTGTGGAAACTGATTCCAACTGCGGAAACTTGGCATAGCAACCACTTAGTTGAATAGAGATAGTTAGACAATAACTATCTGAATAGAAATGATCATGAAAAAAACTTTTATTGATGAAATGAAATGGATGAGATGGAGTGAGATGAAGTGAGTGGAGTGTAATGGAAATGAAATGGAGTGGGATGGAAATGAAGTGAAGTGGAAATAGGAAAGAAAGAAAGATTTTTTTTTTTTTTTTGGAAAATATAGAGTGTCAGGAGTCCCTAATTTTCACTCTATATTTTCTGTATAAGACTGCCAATCAGAGATTGGTTTTCAGGCTTATACCAATTTTTTTTATTTT
>APFE030102135.1:74964-143693 GCA_000404065.3 Pinus taeda | reverse complement strand
TATCATAGGGATGCATGAACCATCTGGAGGCGCTCAATACACGTCAAACACTCTTCTAGAAGGCTCTAGAAGTGACCACAAGTAACTTTTTAAAGATGAAACTCGCGCCTTTTGACCTTTAGAGGGGTACGTACCCATCCTTTGGCTTACAGAGCGTACAAGTACGCAAGTACAGTGTGTTTGGAGTGCGTACACGCAGGTAAGGTAGAGAGAACCTGCGTACCCAGAGATAAACATTTTTTTAACTGACTTTCTCTCTTTTTGAAGTTTGACATGAAGAGTAGAGGTATGAGGCTTGACAAGGAGGATAATATGACTATTGATGGAGTCATATTAACTGCAGATAGTCATGGTGACAAATTTCAGTGTAACACCCACAATGTCCTTAATTGGCCCTAGGAAGATGATCTCGATGGCATAGCTTGAGAGTATATGGGGTGTACAAGAGGAGGATGGAAATGTCTAAGTGGATGTGGATGATTGTGCCAACCCTTGCAAATAATTGGCATCTCCTTTCTACTAACAATCAAGGACACACATCTACTAATCAATATTGTAGTAGAATTAATCAAAGTGGAAAGGATGAGTTGGATTTTATTTCTTCGATATCTATTCTCTCCTACAACACGCATGTTGAGTTCCAAAACTGCCTTTCCCTTTGTACTTTTCTCATCCTTCCTTCTCTATTTTTCCATGAAAAATGCATCCTTATCATCAAAAACCATTACACATTGCCTCAAGGAGTATATTTAAGTGATTTATAGGTTATATTTTTATGTTTTCTATTTGAATAAGTTTTTGTCTTTTAGCTATGGAACGTAGCCAAAATCTGCAGCTAATCGGTTGTTCCGTAGCTACTCCTACATTTTTGCAGGTTCCACGTGTCAAGAGGGGAAAAGGACTACATGGGTAGCTTGGAAAAAATCAGGGCATGGATCATATCCTATTCATCTAGCCTAGATCAACGAGAAAGACTCTAGTAAAAAGGAAGTCAAACATAGATACCTATGGCAAACAAGATTTTGTTTTGTACATGTTTCTTAGTGATGGGATCCAAAGCAGTTTCCCGAGGCCACCGACTTCATTTGCCACCTGTGCAAACATAATCCAACAACCATTACCATAAGATTTATGTTTCCATGCAACCAAGGACGATAATTCCACATACTTGCTTGTCTACGTCTTTTGTTGTAGCTAAATTCTCTCTTTAAAACAATTGTATAATTTCCCCATAAATACCTGTGTGAAGAATGCAGAACAAGTTCAGTTTTTGCTTATGTATTAAGTTCATATTTCTGCCCTGTAGTTTGAAGAACTCATTCTCTGTTTTAATATAAAGACTCTGTTTCATGGATACCTGAAGTGTTGTTGGAGTGTTGATTAAGTGCTTATAAGCCAAGACCTTTGCAGAGGGCCACTGAGTTGGTCAAGGTTACATTTGATTTCTGTTTTTGTTTTTCATAGTTAATTGTAAATTCATTGCGTTTTTTCCATGATTATTTTCTAACTTTGTTCATAATGCAGCTTGTGATCACAGAATAGCTCTTTTGTTTCACTACTTTCTAGTTTCTTATTAGTAACTTGAAGTTCATGATAGTAGTATAGAGTATTTTAGATTTGCTAATCATTAGTATAGTTTCTTTCATTTGTTGTTCATTAGTATTTAGATTTTGAATTTAATTGATCAATTCCATTTTGCTGTTAGTTTAATGACTTATGTTGTAAGTGAATGTTTCTGAAAGCCCTTTTAGTTGATGGTTCATTTTAAGTTTTAGAACAATGTAGTATGGAGTCCCTCAAAATGCTATCACAAGGAGGTAGTTCTCCCAAAATTGTGTAGCAGAGTGATAAAGCACTTCATTTTGTTGTTATAGTAGATTAGTTGTAATTTTACTTTCAGTCTTAGTGTTTCATTTAATTTTGTTGCAATTTCATTTTTAGTTTTAGAACAACGAAGTATTGAATCTGTTAGAGCCTAGATTTGCCTCAAGCTGAAAAGGTAAGCTTCTAGGTCCACATCAAACCATGCTCAGCCTCGTAGCTAGCCCTACGAGGACAGGAGAGGGCTCTCTCCGGGTCAATATCACAAAAGATAACTAGATGGGGCTTGAGATAACTGATTTTACAACTAATCTTAGGCTAGGTATGAAGTGCAAGGATTTAATTTGATTTTTTTGGGGGTTTTGAGTCGGAAAAAAGGAAAGGCAAATTTGGGTCCAGGGATGAGACACAGTTTTCGCAGAGTTCTAATTGGGGCAAGGAAGGTAATCGTTTTGATGCTTTTAAAGTTAATAAATGGATGGATCAGATGAGTGAGGAGCCAACAAGAGAGTCTCAAGAGTCCTCCTCAAACAGATGAAAACATTGAAAATTAAACAAGCTTCAAAGCAAAGCACAACAGTCCAGTGAATTCTACTTTAATCACTTAGTTGTTTAATCTCATAAGCAAGGAGAAGGGAAAATGATACACATAAACATCAATTAACTAACAAGTACATTGAGAAACACACCCTCAAAACATAGAACCACATGGATCCTAACAAGTGCTGCAAAACCCTGGTCTTTCCTTTGCCAAAAATGCAGAGATAAAATGTACAATAGAGTGCTAAGCAATCCCAAGTGTCCAACCCTGAAAATGACTCAGAAGATACATGATATAGACCATTCTAACCCACTCCCATGCATCTAGGGGTCGAGCTCATCATTGTAGGAGCTATTTCAACCAATTCTAAACAAAGCACTAAAATCTAGGCAATCAAACAACTTGCCTCTATAAGGTAGGAATCTGATTCATTCATTAAATTTTCACTTTTTAATGAATGAATCCTCTAGAACAAGTAAAAATATGCCAATATTATATCATGATACTTCAATTACATCAAGATAGGTCAATAATTACATCACAAAGAAAAACTAGTCAAACTGGCTGAAAAACAAAGCAAGGATGAGTCAAACAGGGAAATTTTCCTCTATGCGCTGCACCTGATTCTCTATGTATCACGCCACTTTGAAGATGATTTTGAGGCACTTACCTAAGTCCAAATTGAGCTCATGATAGCTCGTTGGAAAGCCATACCTCTCTACTTTCCAACACAAGTGGAATTTCTAGATTTTGATGTCATTTGACCCTCCCAAAATTCAATCGTGCAAGACTTCTTCCTGCGTGTCAAAGTAGGGGCAGTGAGGTCATTGTTTGAGTGTTTTTGACCTCTTTTGGACTCAAAACTTTCCCAAACTTCTTGGCTATGCACCATTAGTCATTATTTTTCATTCCAAATCCAAAAATATAAAGTGTTTACCATTTGGAGCTCCCTATAGAAAGCGCGCGCCACGTGGTGCGGCGCACAAGGAGAAAAACTCTGTTTTTTAGTGCCAAAATTTGTCAAAATACCAAAAATGCCCCAAATTTCTTGAAATTTGGGTTGTACTTTCTCTATCAAGTGTCATGCTAGGCTAAAGAGGCTTTGGCCAATATTCGAAAATGATCATGCTCCTTTTGCCTCTTTTGCTTCGTTATTGCCTTCTTCAATTTCGCCTTTAGACTTCTTATTCGTGCCTTGGAACTCATATTGCGCACCCTATAATGGAAAGCCAAGTGTCTAAAAAATGCTTTGTCCCTGTCGGCGTTCTCTAGCAGTCTCTCTAGGTGGATGTTGATTCTCTTGAGCCAAGACTCTCGATCATCATTAATCTCTTGCTCCAAATAAGTGAGCTCAATCCTTCTCCTTTGAGTAGCTTGGCGATTATCGCAGATGTTTTGCAACTCCATGATTGCATGCTGATATTCAAGTTGTTTGTTCTGCTACTCCAAGTATCTGATAATCCACTTAGCCCTCTCCAAATTGAGAGACAAAACTTTGATGTCTGTCTGCTGCTCCTGGATGATCTCTCTAAGTTTAGCAGTTTCCGGGCCCATATTTGTATCATCATCATGAATGAGAATGAAGCTAGTCTCTCGTTCACCTGATGGCCCTTCCTCCTGCATTGGCCTCTTGCCTTTGTCCTATACCTATGGTGCTGATGTCGGAAACGAGGCCCCTTCCACATCGGGTGGAGATAACACTCGCTTCGCTGCTGCAAACAAATGTCTAGTGCCCCTCTGATATGTAATGAACACGGGCACACTAACGGTCTCATGGCGCTCATACTGATGAGAAGGTCCATGTGTCTCATGCCCAACCTCTGAAAGTCCCGTTGAAGCTCTAAAAAGTAACGAGAGATGAAATCATCCCAAGTGATACCCTGTAATCCATGCTGATGAACCACCAAAATCTTGATGAGAGCAAAATGGAAAATGCTATTGAACTGCTGCTCAGGGGTCTTGTGCTGCACAAGGGAGGTCATCCTCTCTATGTTTCGGCATATGAAATAAGGAATGCTAATCATCCTTACCCGGGTGAAATGCATGAGCAACCTGATGCGATAAGCATATACTCAGGAGAAGCGACCTTCACAACTGAAATACTTCATGATTAATTTCATTAATGGAGCATATTCATCTTTGAGGTATCGGAACGGGAACACTCTCTTGAGCTGCCTCAAGAAACCGGGTTTAATATATGGCTCATAATGTTGCCGGTCAATCTTCTACTTTTTGTTCCATGGTTCTCCAATGTTCGGTATTCCGGTTACTAATGAGATAGAATTTGGTGTAAGTGTGAAAGTGACACCAGTGAAAGTAACTCCATCACCATGTAAATGTAATACAAATAAGCGAGCCAACTCATGATGGACTTGAACAATAGTAACCTTCTCGCAAAATTCATAGCATGATTGAAATTGAAAACAAGAAATGGCAAGAGGGCAGGCCTGCAATTCTGTAAGGGTGGTTGGTTCTTCTCTAACATGTATGCCACCTTCATGAGCCCTCCGGGGTGCATGTACCTTCGTGGGTGAGTCACTTTGGGTCTCTACTTCATAATCAAAAGAATGACCGGATGACATGACTACTGCTGTACAAACTGTCTTGGAGAAAAATATGCTGGTGATAAAATTGTGCTGGACTGCTCCGTTTGTGATGTGTTTGAATTCTGCCACCAAGGGGAAAAATGCAACAAGGGACGGTTAGGAAGGGGAAAACAGTAAGGGAGGATTAGGGAATATTAGGATAAATTTTATTAGGGAAAGGTAGTAGGGTTAAGGGATGCTATGTATGGGGTTAGGAGAATTTTTGTAAGGGCTAGGGTTTTGGGGTTTAGGATTTGGAAATTGAATTTGGGAAAGAGAATGTAGGAGAGGGAATTGATGAGCTTAGGGGGGGGTAGGAAATGATGAAACAAGGGAGAAATGGGGAGGAAGAGTGACTTTGGTAGCAAAAAAGTGAATTGGGAACCCACAACAATTCTCCTTTGAGGCACTTTAGAGGTAGGGTTTAAGATTGTGTTTCAATCATTAACATCCATGAACCACCATCACTTATCACAAAATTGGATAAAGCATTATGATATCGACCCTACCTGGCAAATCCACGCAAATTATGGGCAATCTTGAGAAATTTCAAGCAAATTCGGGCCTTGGACTGTATGCACCGTGCTACATACCCAGTGCGCTGCGCCCTCCCGGTGCACTGCGCCTGTGGAAATTTACAATGGGTTTATCCTCCTAGTGCGCCACGCCACCTGTTCTATGCACCGCGCCGGCCTAGTGTCAATCAACTTCACCCAAGCTGCACACTTGCTCACCCTATTCACTTTGAAATGCTTCCCTTTGACCTTGGCATGCAGAATGACATTGATCCTCATGGAATTATCTTTATAAAGACATGGAGACATGGATTTGATTTTTGGTTCTTCAAAACCCATTTTTGTAATGTTTGGAAATTGGCACTTTTTGGAATTTAATACAACTCTGTCTTTTTGTTTCCCCCTTGATTTTTGGTTTAAATGAAGAATTTCTTGGCAATTTTTTGCAGGGGTAGCTGACATAGAATTTGGAAAAGGAGACCAAGGCTGCGCCTAAAGAATTCAAGAACTGATTTTTTTTTGAAAGTTATTACAAAAAAAACAAAATGTCGACTTATCTTCAAAACAGAGTTTTGAAGAAAAGTCATAATCCATCCATATGACGATGAAAATACTTGAAATGACAACTTATTAAGAACCTCCCTCTGGCCTGGTGGCTTTATTGGACATCTTGAAGATACAACTTGTGAAACCCTAGACCTAGTGACTGAAATGACTCTTGCTGATTAAAAGGACTAAAACATGACTGTAAGTGATTTCAAAAACTTGATTTTGACGAACAGACCTGAGCCAATAGTGCAAGGCATGAGGGAAAATGAGTAACAAGAGCCTTCCATCAGATTATGACATGCTCCTAGAGGAATGCAACTGAGTGAATTGAGCGAGACACATAAGTAATGAAATGTAATAAGGGAAATGATCTCTGACGGAGGGATGTAAAGACCAACTCTAACATTGGCTCCAATGGGGATGATAGCTCCTTGGAGGTGCCAAGAACTATAGATCTTTGGGAGAGCAGACAGTGCCTTCTTCCATTGGGTTATGGAGTCGATGACTTGGAAAAACCACACAAGATTTGTTGACTCATTTATTGACTGAAAATTTGACTAAATTTTGAAACTAAAATGACTGAAAGACTTGACTGACTTAAAAACAAAAGATTTTGAAAAAGGCAGCAGTCCATCAAGATTTGAAATCATGATGACAATGACCTGCATACTGATGAAATATGTACAATTATGTATAGTGGGCTTTCTAATGTAACCAATCGAGCAGATGTATTCTTGATTGATTCTCCTGATCAGATCTCCTGGTCAACAATAGATACTTGTAACTGGGCATCCAAAAACATAATTGACCATGATCTCCTTCATCACTGAATACTGTAATAATCCCCCTCACTGCTGACTGCTACAGATTTGCCATTGGATCCTGAAAAACATGAAGATTTACCTCCTGCTAAAAGAGAGCAAGGTGTCTTTTTCCTTTGATTCCGATCTTCCTTTATAATGTACTTCAGTAAGAGTATGTTCCTGGTCCTCAAAAAATTCTGAACAAGTAGATGAGCAAATTTCCTCTTCAAAGAACATTTCGAAACATGAGGCATATCAAGAAGAATCTGAAAAGCAGTGCTGAATGTTCTGATATTCTGTAGTATGAATATTATTTCGATCATCTTCATATGATATAACAGCCAGATTTTCATGTTTCTCATTACATTCATCAATCATAAGAAAATAAACTTCAGATGATTCTTGATACTCAAATATGATATTTCTATCATCTACCAATGATTCATCCAGAGAAACTTTTTCATTTACTTGAACAAAGATCTCATCTTGTTGTTCATGAACTGACTGGATTACCTCTTTATGAAGGCTTTGATCTGATGACATGAGAACATTTGGATCCATAACTCTGTCTTCTTCATTCCAGATGATTTCAACGGCAGAGTTCTCCTTCATGGGATTCAGTACCAGGTATTCTTGGTTATCACAATTTGAATCTAGATCTGAAATGGCTGACTTAACGTTATCACATTCTGAAATTGAAACTTGACTTCCCTGCATGCTGTCTTCTTCTATGGATAGATCTGAAACGACACTTTCTCTTTCATCACTTACAGCCATATGGAAATCTTCAACCTGCTGATCTTGATAAGTATCCTCTAAGATTTCTGTGCGCTGCTGAAACGGATTTTCATATAGGGCTTCCATGATCTCTTCATCCATGAAATTATCATCTTCATAATATTTCTCAAGGGTTTCAATAAAACTATAAGCATGTTTGCAACAGTCCTGAACTAAATTTAATGATGGATAAGATTCTTTGTACCATTCAAAGAACATGGCATGAAAATCCTTTAAATAGTAAATACAAGCAGGATGCAAACTTTTATACCAAGATTGGGCTTCACCTTCCAGAGTGGCCAGGAATATCTTCATCAAGAAATCTTTAGGAAAGTTAACCTTCAACTTGCGAATATGCATGTGAAATCTAACCAGATGTAAGGCAGCATCCTTCCTATCATCATCTTTAAACGTAGGCAGATTCCTTGACCAATCTACCTTTGGAATTTTATTTGGAAAGCCTGGAATGTGATCTCGGCTCATGGGAGTGTATCTTCTTGCAACCCATTCCATCTTGAAAATCTCAAAGCTACTGATCTCTCTGTAGTGGAGTCACCATGAAGCATCAATTTCTAGATTCTTCAGTGAATGGAGTCGCCAGGTGAATGATTTCAACCTTCTTATGTCTGATCGTTGTCCACCATCAACAATCAGCTCTGAACTTGAGATATGTATTGGGGCAAGAGAATCTACAAGCAAACCATTTTCTTCCCTAGCGGAGTCGCCACTATGTTAGAGCCTAGATTTACCTCAGGCTGAAAAGGTAAGCTTCTAGGCCCACATCAAACCATGCTAAGCCTCGTAGCTAGCCCTACAAGGACAGGAGAGGGCTCTCTCCGGGTCAATATCAGCAAAAGATAATCAGATGGGTTTTGAGATGACTGATTTTACAACTAATCTTAGGCTAGGTATGAAATGCAAGGATTTAATTTGAGTTTTTTGGGGGTTTTGAGTCGCAAACGGGAAAGGAAAATTTGGGTCCAGGGATGAGACACAGTTTTCACAGAGTTCTAATTGGGGCAAGGAAGGCAATCATTTTGATGATTTCAAAGTGAATAAATGGATGGATCAGATCAGTGAGGAGCCAAGGAGGGCAAGAGAGTCTCAAGAGTCCTCCTCAAACAGATGAAAACATTGAAAATTAAACAAACTTCAAAGCTAAGCACAACAGTCTAGTGAATTCTACTTTAATCACTCAGTTGTTTAATCTCAGAAGCAAGGAGAGGGGAAAATGATACACATAAACATCAATTAACTTAAAAGTACATAGAGAAACACACCATCAAAACACAGAGCCACATGGATCCCGGCAAGTGCTGCAAAACCCTGGTCTTTCCTATGCCAAAAATGCAGAGATAAAATGTACAATAGAGTGCTAAGTAATCCCAAGTGTCCAACCCTGAAGATGACTCAGAAGATACATGATATAGACCATTCTAACCCACTCCCATGCCTCTAGGGGTCGAGCTCATCATTGTAGGATCTTTTTCAACCAATTCTAAACAAAGCACTAAAATCTAGGCAATCAAACAACTTGCCTCTATAAGGTAGGAAACTGATTCATTCATTAAATTTTCACTTTTTAATGAATGAATCCTCTAGAACAAGTAAAAATATGCCAATATTACATCATGATCCTTCAATTACATCAAGATAGGTCAATAATTACATCACAAAGCAAAACTAGTCAAATTGGCTGAAAAACAGAGAAAAAATGAGTAAAACAGACAAATTTTCCTCTATGCGCCGCGCCTGATTCTCTATGCGTCACGCCACTTTGGAGCTGATTTTGAGGCACTTCCTGAAGTCCAAATTGAGCTCATGATAGCTCGTTGGAAAGCCATGCCTGTCTACTTTCCAACCCAAGTGGAATATCTGGATTTGGGTGTCATTTTACCCTCCTAAAATTCAATCTCCCAAGACTTCTTCCTGTGTGTCAAAATAAGGGCAGTGAGGTCATTTTTTGAGTGTTTTTGACCTCTTGTGGACTCAAAACTTGCCCAAACTTCTTGGCCATGCACCAATGGTCATGAGTTTTCATGCCAAATCCAAAAATATAAAGTTTTTTCCATTTGGAGCTCCCTAGAAAAAGCGCGCGCCACGTGGCGCACACAGGGAGAAAAACTCTACTTTTTAGTGCCAAAATTTGTCAAAATACGAAAAGTGCCCCAAATTTCTTGATTTGGGATGTACATTCTCTATCAAGTGTCATGCTAGGCTAAAGAGGCTTTGGCCAATATCCAAAGACGATCATGCTCCTTTTGCCTCTTTTGCTTCCTTATTGCCTTCTCCAATTTCGCTTTTAGACTCCTTATTCGTGCCTTGGAACTCATATTGCGTGCCCTATAATGGAAATCCATGTGTCTCAGAAATGCTTTATCCCTATCGGCGTTCTCTAGTAGTCTCTCTAGGTGGATGTTGATTCTCTCGAGCCAAGACTCTCGATCATCATTAATCTCTTGATCCAAAGAAGTGAGCTCAATCCTTCTCCTTTGGGCAGCTTGGCGATTCTTGGGGATGTTTTGCAACTCCATGATTGCATGCTAATCTTCAAGTTGTTTGTTCTGCTGCTCCAAGTATCTGATAATCCACTTATCCCTCTCCAAATTGAGAGACAAGGCTTTGATCTTTGTTTGCTGCTCCTAGATGATCTCTCTAAGTTTAGCACTTTCCGAGCCCATATCTATATTGTCATCATGAATGAGAATGAAGTTGGTCTCTCGTTCACCTGATGGCCCTTCCTCCTGCATTGGCCTCTTGCCTTTGTCCTATACCTGTGGTGTTGATGTCGGAAACGAGGCCCCTTCCACACCGGGTGGAGATAGCACTCGCTTCGCTGCTGCAAACAAATTTCTAGTGCCCCTCTGATATGTAATGATCATGAGCACACTAACGGTCTCATGGTGCTCATACTGATGAGAAGGTCCACCTGTCTCATGCCCAACCTCTGAAAGTCCCTGTGAAGGTCTAAAAAAGTCATGAGAGATGAAATCATCCTAAGTGATACCCTGTAATCCAAGTTGATGAACCACCAAAATCTTGATGAGAGCAAAATGGAAAATGCTGTTGAATTGTTGCTCAGGGGTCTTGTGCTACACAAGGGTGGTCATCCTCTATATGTTTCAGTATATGAAATAAGGAATGTTCATCATCCTTACCCGGGTGAAATGCATGAGCAAACTGATGTGATAAGCATATACTCAGGAGAAGCGACCTTCAAAACTGAAATACTTCATGATTAATTTCATTAATGGAGCATATTCATCTTTGAGGTATCGGAATGGGAACACTCTCTTGAGCTGCCTCAAGAAACCGGGTTTAATATATGGATCATAATGTTGCCAGTCAATCTTCTGCTTTTTGTTCCATGGTTCTCCAATGTTCAGTATTCCTGTTGCTAATGAGATAGAATCTGGTGTAAGTGTGAAAGTGACACCAGCCAAAGTAACTCGATCACCATCTGAATGTAATACAAATAAGCGAGCCAACTCATGATGGACTTGAACAGTAGCAACCTTCTCTCAAAATTCATAGCATGATTGAAACTGAAAACAAGAAACGACAAGAGAGCAGGCCTGCAATTCTGTAAGGGTGATCGGTTCTTCTCTAACATGTATGCCACCTTTATGAGGCCTCCGGGTGCATGTCCCTCCGTGGGTGAGTCACTTTGGGTCTCTACTTCATAATCGGATGAATGGCCGGATGACATGACTACTACTATACAAACTGTCTTGGAGAAAACTATGTTGGTGATAAAACTGTGCTGGACTGCTCTATTTGTGATGTGGTTGAATTTTGCCACCAAGGGGAAAAATGCAACAAGGGATGGTTAGGAAGGGGAAAACAGTAAGGGAGGATTATGGAATAATAGGATAAATTTTATTAGGGAAAGGTAGGAGGGTTTGAGGGATTTTATGTATGGGGTTAGGAGATTTTTTGTAAGGGCTAGGGTTTTGGGGTTTGGGATTTGGAAATTAAATTTGGGAAAGAGAATGTAGGAGAGGGAATTGATGAGCTTAGGGGGGGGTAGGAAATGATGAAACAAGGGAGAAATGGGGAGGAAGAGTGACTTTGGTAGCAAAACAGTGAATTGGGAACCCACAACAATTCTCCTTTGAGGCAGTTTAGAGGTAGGGTTTAAGATTGTGTGTCAATCATTAACATCCATGAAGCACCATCACTTATCACAAAATTGGATAAAGCATTATGATATCGACCCTACCTAGAAAATCCACGCAAATTATGGGCAATCTTGAGAAATTTCAAGCAAATTCGGGCCTTGGACTATATGCACCGCACTGCATACCGAGTGCGCTGCGCCCTCCCAGTGCGCCGCGCCTGTGGAAATTTACACTGGGTTTATCCTCCTAGTGCGCCACGCCCCTCCAGTGTGCCACTTCACCTGTTCTATGTGTCGCTCCGGTCTAGTTTCAATCAACTTCACCCAAGCTGTGCACTTGCTCACCCTATTCACTTTGAAATGCTTCCCTTTGACCTTGGCATGCAGAATGACATTGATCCTTATGGAATTATCTTTATAAAGACATGGAGACATGGATTTGATTTTTGGTTCTTCAAAACCCATTTTTGTAATGTTTGGAAATTGGCACTTTTTGGCATTTAATACAACTATGTCTTTTTGTTTCCCCCTTGACTTTTGGTTTGAATGACGAATTTCTTGGCAATTTTTTGTAGGGATAGCTGACATGGAATTTGGAAAAGGAGACCAAGGCTACGCCTGAAGAATTCAAGAACTGAATGTTTTTTGAAAATTATTACAAAAAAAACAAAATGTCGACTTATCTTCAAAACAGAGTTTTGAAGAAAAGTCATAATCCATCCATATGACGATGAAAATACTTGAAATGACAAATTATTAAGAACCTCCCTCTGGCCTGCTGCTTTTATTGGGCATCTTGAAGACACAACTTGTGAAACCCTAGACCTAGTGACTGAAATGACTCTTGCTGATCAAAAGACTAAAACAAGACTGTAAGTGATTTCAAAAACTTGATTTTGACGAACAGACCTGAGCCAACAGTGCAAGGCATGAGGGATAATGAATAACAAGACCCTTCCTTCAGATTATGACATGCTCCTAGCTGAATGCAACTGAGTGAATCGAGCGAGACACCTAAATAATGAAATGCAATAAGAGAAATGATCTTTGACAGAGGGATGTAAAGACCGACTCTAACAGAATCCCTCAAAATGCTATCACAAGGAGGTAGTTCTCCCAAATTGTGTAGCAGAGTGAAAAAATACTTCATTTAGCTTTTATGATAGATTAGTTGCAATTTCATTTTCAATCATAGTTTTTCATTTAGTAGCAATTCCAGTTGTTCATTAAGTTTTGATTCTGCAATAAATTAGACAATAGCTATAATTTGATTTTCAGTATTTCATTTTTGGTTCATCTTAGATAGCTGCAATCTCATTTTCAGTTTATTGGTTAGATAGTAGTTGCAATTTCACTCTTAAGTCGTTTTAGTTCATGTTTTGGAAACAATCATAATAACAAGAAGAGAAATTATGTTTTCATTTTCTTGGTTAAAACTTTACTTCAAAATCTGGCTTAAAGCACTTTTAGCTCTCATTTCGTTTTCTCTAGATTCTTAGCAGTAGTAGATTTAATATTTTTTAGGAATTAAAAGATCAAAACCCCCAAAACAACTTAAAACTCAAAAAAATTGAAATAGGAAGGGCCATCTAGCACATATAGTGCACTACACTTCATCAGTTTACGATACCCGGATTGGTAATTTACATAGAGAAAATTAGGACACTAAATTGACTAAACATTTTGGTGCCATTTTTGGGGAAGTGTAATTAGGTAGCCTTATCTCTTACATTCATTAAAAAAAAACAACAACAACAACAAAAAAACAAAACAATGACATGCATAGATCATGAGACTCTAGGGGTAGATTTATAGCTAGGGGTAGAAGTTCGATTCCTACAACTCCACCTACTCCACCAAGGGTTAGAAAAGACACACCTCCATCCTAGACTCATACTCCCAGCCATAGGATTCTTGGAATTTAAGGGGCAGAAATTCAATTAGAAGATTCTCCTACATCATCCACCAAAACAGTCCTAGGAGAGAAGAGCTTTTTCACCTCCACAGGGGAGCCTATTGTGGTTGAAGAATTAGGAATACTTGTTAACGAAGAAAAAGTAGAAGCTCTCTCTCATAGTCCATTAACAAAAGAACCAGAGGAAGAGGGAATAACCCTACAGGTTGAGCCCTATACTGACTCTGAAGAAAGTATAATGGCAGAAGAAGAACAAGATGGAAAATTCACACTGCTTGGAGGAGGGCATAGAGGGAGAGGTAGAGGAAACAATGGAGGAGGTAGAGGTAATAATGGATGAGGTAGAGGAAATAGGGAAGTAGATAACTCATTTGGATTCCCTATAGTAGATGATGAAACACATACCACAATGAAAAAGATTTCACCATCTATCCTCCCAAGCTTTTATGGGTTGAGAAGTGAGGATCCTGAAACATTTTTATTTGAGTTTGAAGTCTTATGCAGAACCTATGACTATCTAGAAGACTATCAAAAACTCAAATTGTTCCCTTTAACACTAAAAGTGGTTTCTTTGAAATGGTTTATAGGTTTGGTAACTCAATCCATTAGAACTTGGAATGACATGACACAAGCATTTTTGGATAAATATTTGGATTATTGTATGCCTATCAATCATAAAGATGAGGTGTTCAAAATGATACAAAAGGAAGATGAAAAATTAGAGGATTTTCTTGAGAGATTCAACTATAATTTGAAAAGCGAAAAGATGAACAATTTATATGAAGAAACATTGAAAGCTCTTTTGTTAAAGGCCATTAGAGATAAATGGATAGATACCCTTAACATGATGGGGAAGGGAGATATCTCTCAACTTCCATTGAGTGACATAACAGAACTATGTGTTCATCTCTCAAGAGGGAAATCTAAAACCAGGAAAGGACCAAGAGATCCTTCGCTTGTTAGAGAAAACAAATATGTAACTGGATCTGTAAGTAGGACAGAAATTAGCAATATGCTTGATGAGTTTAAAATTGGCATTTTAGGGAGCCTTAGTGAACAACTAGACTGCCTTAAAATTCAAAACAAGCAGAAAACAGAGGCTGATGCTTTAGACATCTTTTATCCAAAATGCATGAAGAAACACCCTCTAAGGGAATGCCCTTTAGATGCAAAAATTGTATAAACTTGTATGATTTGTTCAGAAAGTCGTGAGACCAAGGATTGTCCTTCAATCCTAGGTCTTAAGGCTGTCTTTCAAGAGGAAACAGTCCCAAATCCTATAGAATTTCTTTGTTTTGTTACAAGAAGACCTTGGCAGGGGCCAGAAAATCAAGGATTCAACAATCCAATGTATATTCAACCTCCACCAAACTGGAATTCTTGGCAGCAACCTTGGTCTCAATCTCAATCTCAGTATTAATCTCAACCATGGGCACAAGGGGTACAAAATCATTATGGGAGATTTGCTCAATATTACCAATTTCCTCCATCTTATCAAAATAAGCTACAAAATTAGCAGTAACTTCCAAATAAAAACCCTCAACTTTCATTGCCATTTCCACAGCAACCTCCACATCAAGGTCAAAATCCTCAACTCTTACTTCCGTTTCAACAAAAACCAAATCAGATACCTTCCCAACCATTACCAAACCCCAATAATAAAAACCCTTAGAATGTTTACATGGTAGAAGGAAAACAATTTCCAACTTACATGATTACTCCTCTAGATCTTAATGATGTTCAACTTAGATCTGGTAGGATATTAGAAAAGGAAAAACCTTCTATAGTTATTCAAGAACAAGACACTTCTGAGGAGGATTCTCTGAAAGTCAATAAAATTTTTGAGGGAAAATCCCTCCAAAACCAAAACATAGAAAAATAAAAACAAAAAGAATCAATAAACACAACTCCTATAATTGAGCAACCAACATCTACCTCTACACCTCATTTTCCTGAAAGATTACAAATCGATAGAGGGGTAGAAAAACAGATCTTGTTTCCCAATTATGATTTTCTAGATGAATTGAAGAATGTTTGTATCAAAATTCCTTTGCTACAAGCCATTAGAGAAATTCCTATTGTTGCCAAGACAATAAAGGAGTTGAGCATCAAAAGACCGGGAAGAAAACCGAGAGAAACAAAAAGAATTCACCAAGTAGGAAAGATAGCATACATCATGATGGGAAATATTACTATGCAGAAATATGTGGATCGAGGAAGTCCAATTATCAAGACACATATAAATGGGATTGAAATTCCAAATACATTGATTGACGTAGGGGCAAGAATAAACATTATGAGTAGACAAATTATGGAGCAACTTAAACTTCCTAACCTTCTTTACACACCTACCCTATTGCAACTTGTAGATAGATCAGTAATTAAACGAGATGGTGTGCTAGAAGATATTTCAGTCTCCTTAGATTCTTGGGAATATCGTTTTGATTTTATGATTTTAACTCCCAAGAATAATTTAGGAGGACATCCACTCATGTTAGGAAGACCTTGGCTGGCTACAGCTGATGCTTTTATTAGTTGTAGATATGGTGACATGTATATTTCTGATGGTAATTCAACAAAGAAATTTACTTTGTATCCTCCAACAAAAGCAATAACAGATATAGATGAAAAGGAATAGATTAGTGATGAAGAAGATATTCAACCTCCCTTTACTATATCCGAAATTAGTGAAGATAGTCAAATTTTGAACACATTGGAAAATTTTGAAACATCTTCAGAATATGATCGTGCACAATTTCAGGAAATATCTAATATTGAATACTTGTCATCTAGGCAGATGTCTCTCTATTCTATGGAATATTTTGGTAGCTCTACAATTGAAATTTTTCCAGGTAGGACATTGAACATAAACAAAAACTTGGAGAAACTACAACAAGAAGAGTTAACCAAAATATTACAAAAACATTCTGTTGCATTTGCATGGGAGTATACCGACATGAAAGGTATTGATACTAAGACTTGCATCCATCATATCTAGATTGAGGAAAATAGTAGACCAATTAGACAACCTCAAAGAAGAATGAATCCAAATCTTAGGGAAATTGTGAAAGAAGAGCTCCAAAAATTACTCAATGTAAACTTCATTTACCCAATTTCAGATAGCCAATGGGTCTCTCCTTTGGTAATTGTGCCTAAAAGGAATGGTAAATGGAGGGTGTGCATTGATTACTGAGAATTGAAGAAAGCAACCTTGAAGGATCACTTTCCTTTACCCTTTATAGATCAAGTGTTAGATACATTAGCAGGTAAAACGTATTTCTCATTCTTGGATGGTTTTAGTGGTTATAACCAAATTCAGGTAGCACCTGAGGATTAGGATAAAACCACATTTACTTGTTCATGGGGAAATTTTTCCTACTGAGTGCTTCCTTTTGGGTCATGTAATGCACCTGCAACATTCCAAAGGGCAATATTAGGAATTTTTCTGATTTAATACATGATTGTGTAGAGTTATATATGGATGATTTTACAGTTTATAGTAACACATTTGAAGAAGCTTTGGAGAATTTCGAAAAATTCCTTAAAATATGTAAAGAAACAAACCTTTCATTAAGCCATGAAAAATGCTTTATGATGTTTACATAAGGTATTGTTTTAGGACATCATATTTCGGGAGAAGGGATTAAAGTTGACAAGTCTAAAGTTGAAGTTATCTCTAAGTTGTCAATTCCAAATTGCCAAAAGGATGTTAGAAGTTTTCTAGGATTTACTGGATATTATAGAAGATTTATAGAAAACTTCACTAAAATAGCATCCCACTCTTCAAATTGCTTACAAAAGATTGTGAATTCAAGTGGAATCCTGATTACCAACTAGCATTTGAAACCTTGAAAGCAAAAATATCTGAAGCACCTATCTTAAGAGGACCAAATTGGAAACTTCCTTTCCATATTTCTACAGATGCTTCAGATACAACTCTGGGAGCTGTATTGGGACAAAAAGACTTGGTTCCTTATGCCATTTACTATACAAGTAAAAATTTGACTCCCACTGAGTTGAATTATATTGTAACTGAAAAAGAGTTCTTAGCTGTTGTTAATGTAATTAACAAGTTCAGACACTATATAATAAGATATGAAACCTTTGTTCATACAGATCACTCTGCAATTAGACATTGATGAATAAACCTATTACTAATGGTAGAGTTACAAGATGGCTTTTACTTTTGCTAGAATTCAACATTTGTAGAATTGAGGCTTCTGTGATTCATCATAGTTGTGAGAAGAGCTTCGGCGTAAATCACATGAAAAAGACCTTTGTCGACGCGTTTCGAACCAACTAGTGTGGTTCATCGTCAGGACAAGCTGAAGAAACAGATCTGGTCTAGCAGGTGTTAAATAGACTGAGCAGAGACTCCAACGGCTACATAACAGCTATATTTGACTTTAGGACCAAGGTCAAAATTATATTAACAAATTTAATCTTATTGTTATTTTTATAATATTAAGATAATAATATAATATTTTATTTCTAGGGATAAGATAAATTAGGTATGATTAATAAATGAACGAATGTTATCAAAAGAAATTTAATAGTTTAAATAATATTAATGGTTATTTTAAAAATTATTGTTGTTTGAATAATTTAAGTTGTATAAAATAATAAATTTAATTTTACTGTTTCTTCAGCTTGTCCTGACGATGAACCACACTAGTTGGTTCGAAACGCGTCGACAAAGGTCTTTTTCATGTGATTTACGCCGAAGCTCTTCTCACAACCAGAATTCAACATTGCTGTGCTAGATAGACCTGGAAAACAAAACACAATTACTGATTTCTTATCCAGGATTTAGAATATCAAAGAAGACTCTCCGGTTGAAGATAAGTTTCCTGATGAATATCTCTTTGCAGTAACTACTCAAACTCCTTGATTTGCAGATGTTGCTAATTACTTGGTTACAGGGAAGTTACCTTCACATTTATTTTCTAGATAGAAAAGAAAGATTATTCAGGATAGTGCAAGATATTCATGGATCACTAATGAATTTTATAAAATAGGGCCAGATCTTATGATGATAATGTGTGTCAGGGAAAATGAGATGCCTGATATTCTCAAAGCATGTCATGATGACCCGTGTGGTGGGCACTTTGCTGACAAGAGGACAGCCTATAAAATCATTTCCTTAGGATATTATTGGCCATCCATTTTTAAAGATGCTAAAGAATATGTTAGAAGGTGTGACAACTACCAAAGGGTAGGGAAACTTGCTCCCTCAAATGAAATTCCATTACAACCTCAGGTACTTATCGACCCCTTTGAAAAATGGGCTTTAGACTTTAATGGACCTATTAATCCTCCATCCAGGCAGAAAAAGTATATATTGGTATGCACTGATTATGTCACCAAATGGGTAGAAGCCAAAACATTTCTTTTTGCTAATGAAAATTCTGTAGTTATTTTTCTTTTTGAGGATATTTTTACGCCCTTTGGTGTTCCAAGAGAAATTGTGATAGCTCAAACACTTCAATTCACATCCAACATGATAGAGAAGCTTATGGAGGAGTACAAAATCAAGAATATGAATCCACTCCTTATCATCCAAAAGCAAATGGTCAAGTGGAGTCTATAAATAAAGTGATTGAAAGAATCCTCACCAAGACTGTGCATCTACATAGAAAAGATTGGGCAGAAAGGCTTCCTGAAGCCTTATGGGCCTATAGAACTACATGGAGGAACACAACTGGACATACACCATATGAACTTGTTTATGGGAAGCAAGTCCTGTTGCCTATAGAGTTGCAAGTCAAAACTTTCGGGATGGCAATCCAGTTGGGGATGGATTTATCAGAAGCTAAAAGGCATAGACTAGAACAATTGAATGAACTTGATGAAATCAGACAAGAAGCTGTTCAAAGGACTGGTCTAGTTCAGAAACAAAGGGCTAAGTGGCATGACAAGTACACCAAAGACAAGAAGTTTCAAGAGGGAGATTAGGCACTGTTATTTGATTCAAAGTTTAATGATTTTCAAGGGAAGTTTCAAACTCATTGGCTTGGGCCATATGAGATTGAAAAGGTTTTCAGTAATGGAGTAATAAGGATCAGAACAATAGATGAAAGTCAGACTCCTCTCCTTGTGAATGGTCATAGATTGAAAATTTATCAAAAACCAATCTCAAAGGAGGAGTTCATCAAGATCTTTCAGAACAATTTTGAAATGAAGTTGGTGAAGAAGAATCCTTCTTCTCGACCAACTTAGTCTTTGTTTTTCCTATCTAAAAAAAATAAAAATTGTATAAGGTTGAAAACCAATCACTGATTGGCATGCTTATATAGAAAATACAGGGTGAAAATCAGAAGCTTCTGACACCCTATATTTTCCATTTCCTTTTCTGAAAAAAAATGGTGACTCAGTTTGAATTCTGAAAAATTTATTGTTTTAACTCATTTTCACTCTGTTTTACTTTTGCAAAGTTTCACTTCATTCCACTACCGTATTACACCAATAAATTTTTTGTCTCTATCATTTCTTCCATCTCCATTTTTCATTTATCATCTTGTCATATTTTCACCCACACAGCCATCTCCATTTCATTCATTCATAAAGTCATATTTTACTCTTTGTTTTACATTCTACAACTGTTTCTACGTTCTACAACCATTCCCGTTCCGTAGCTAATCTTGTTCTGCAGCCAATATGATTTTGCAGCAACAGTTTGATCATCAGTCCAAGCATAAAGAGGTCAGTTCATAATAAAATTTCATATGCAGGTAATTGAGGAGAGAACAACTTTTGAAGACCAATAACATGTAAGCACTTATGGAAGCAAACAACAAGAGATTAGCAAGGGTATGGTTCTAAAACGTAAAAACAAAAACTTATTTCAAAAAGTAATACAAAACATAAGTTTGTATAACTCATATAATCACATGACTCCTTGATTTATCATTATGAGATTTGATGGCCATGATCATTCTGCCACAGCTTCTGTCTTTAATACCTAACAATCTAATGATGCAATCTCCGTTTTAAACTCAAATGACTCGTACTTAACTAGACTTCTTCAACACACCTATTAAATGGTTAGATTCAAGACGTAACTTATTTGAATATGACTCCTCAAAACCCTAATTGTTCATTGACTACACCAAGTTTTCTTCTCTTATACTTTCGCAACCTTTTTGTGCATACAAACACTCTGTTACCTTTTGCACACAATCACTCTATATTCATATTCTCTATGTATAACAGTCACTCTATTTTTCACACAGTTTACGTATATAGCCACTTCGTTTCATATACTTTGAGCACACTTTGTTTCCACACATCTTATGCATACAGTTACTCTGTTTTCATATACCTTGTATGTACAATCGTTTTATCCCATACTCATAGTTGTTTTACTTCCATATATTCTATCATTCTGTCCCCATATCCATAGCTATTTTTGTTTCTATATACCAGTTGTTGCACTGCCGTATACATAGTCCTCTTTACACAGTCACTCCATTTCTCTATCAGTGAGGGGAATTTTGAAGAATAGCAGAGAACAGAAATGATGGGGCTCATCATCAGAACTAAACCTATAGGGGTGAAGTACATGGAAGGTCATCCTCAGTTGAAAGGAATGTTGCAGAAGGCTGGTTGGTTGAGTTTCATTGAGAAATTCAATGGTTGAAATAAAGAAATCACCAAATATTTTTCCAGATCATTTGATGGGATAAATGTGGAAAGAGATGACATCAAATTTGCAATGACCGAGTCTTTTATTGCTGAAGCAACTGAGCTACCAAGGCTTGGAGATAGGTGGTTCAAGAACAAAGAATTTCATGATGAAACCTGGAAGGTCATTCTAAAAAATCCAGGTATGGACACTTCAGTTTTTAGGAAAGGGATTCCAATCTCTGCACTTAAGGGCAAATGGAGTAGCATGCTATTAATTTTGCAAAAGCTTATTACATGCGAGGGAAGCTTTGGTTCCATGTATGTATATCACATATGATTTCTAATGAATTTTCTTGAAGATGGAACCCTCAATCTCCCATTTTTCCTGTTGAATAGTTTGAGAAGAATGGCCACTAATGTTCAAAAGAAAATTGAAGCAATAGAAACCACTCTTTATCATCATGGACTAGTAAAAATTTTAGTTGAACATCACTTAAAGAGTGTAGGGGACACATGGGATGACGTTTTGATCAGAAACTTCTTCCAAGATGCTCCAGAATTGCCTGAGGGAAGTCCTGTAAAAAGAAGTAGGAGAAGGAAGACCAGTCTAACCATTCAAAACACTCCTGAAACTTCAACACAAAAAAACAATGAAGAAGAGCCCATCTTTGGAACATTAACAGAGATCAGAAAGTAGACAATGCAGAGAAGAAAAATGAAAGAAAATGTTGAGGAAATCCACAAGAATATTCCTGAACCTTCATCATCTAATGAGGATGAATAGCTGCTTTCAGAGAGATTAATAAAAATTAGAGATCAGCGTAAGAAAGAGAAGGAGAAGGGAAAAAGGAAACAGGTTATAGAGGAAGAAATCATAGGCTCCCAAAGTTTGAGGAGAATTTCTAGACTCAAGGGCAAAGTGAAGAAAGCAAAATCAAAAGAGACCCAGTTCATAGATTTGGGGGAAGAAACTCCAACTCAGTCCCATGACAATATTCCATATGAGCAAAGCCCACAAAACTCTCCTCAAAAAAACTTTGAAAGCAGTCTAAGAAGAGCCTCTCCAGGCATTGATCTGGTCCAATAGCAGATTTATGACTATATAGTCATTGGAGAAAAAGAGTACATCAGTGGACCTAGGGACTTCATCTAATCCTGAGCAACCTGCCACATCACAAGAAACTTTGACTAGCTCACTTAAACAGGAAATCTATGAGCTAGAAGTTCTAAATAGGTATATCCAAAGAGAAAATGAAGCCTTATAAGAACAAAACAAGTTGGACAATATTATCCATGATAACGCCATGCTTCACTTGGGTTTATGGCACAATAAGAACAAAAAAACTAAAAAGGAAGAATAAGAAGCTAAATAGGGCACTTATCAACCTTAAGTATCGATTTCTCATGAGGAAGCCTAGGATGGCAGTTGGTACAAAGAAAAGCAAGAAGAGGTTGGATGTTCTGGCTAAAGTCTCAGAACAAATGCAGTAGGAGGAGGGAGTTTACAATTTTGATTGCATGGGGACATGAAATAGTCTAGCAGTGGGGGTATGTTGAGTTCCAAAACTGCCTTTCCCTTAGCTACTTTTCTCATCCTTCGTTCTCTATTTTTCCATGAAAAATGTATCCTTATCATCAAAAACCATTACACATTTCCCCAAGGAGTATGTTTCAGTGATTTACAGGTTATACTTTTATGTTTTCTATTTGAATAAGTTTTTTCCTTTTAGATACAAAACACAACCACATTGTGCAGCTAGTCGGCTGTTCCGTAGCTACTTCCACACTTTTGCAGGTTCCATGTGTCAAGAGGGGAAAAGGACTACATGGGTAGGTTGGAAAACATCAGGGCATGGATCATATCCTATTCATCTGGCCTAGATTGACGAGGAAGACTCTGGTCAAAGGGAAGTCAAACATAGATACCTATGGCAAACATGACTCTGTTATGTACATGTTTCTCAATGATGGGATCTGAAGTAGTTTCTTGAGGCCAAAGACTTCATATGCCACCTGTGCAAATAGAATCCAACACCCATTACCATAAGATTTATGTTTCCAAGCAACCAAGGACAAGAATTCCTCATACTTTCTTGTCTACGTGGTTTCCTGTAGCTTAATTCTCTCTTTAAAATAGTTGTATAATTTCCCTATAAAAACTTGTGTGAAGAACACAGAACAAGTTCAGTTTTTTCTTATGTATTAAGTTCAGATTTTCGCTCTGTATTTTGAAGAACTCATTCTCTGTTTTAATATAAAGACTTTGTTTCATGGATACCTGAAATGTTGTTGGAGTGTTGATTAAGTGCTTATAATCCGAGACCTTTGTAGAGGGCCCTTGCATTGGTCAAGGTTACATTTGATTTCTGTTTTTGTCTTTCATAGTTAATTGTAAATTCACTGTGTTTTTTCCATGATGTTTATAACCATTTTCTAACTCTGTTCATAATGCAGCTTGTGTTCATAGAATAGCTCTTTTGTTTCACTACTTTCTAGTTTCTTATCAGTAGCTTGAAGTTGATGTCAGTAGTATAGAGTAATTTAGATTTGCTGATCATTAGTCTAGTTTCTTTCGTTTGTTGTTCATTAGTCTTTAGATTTTGAATTTAACTGATCAATGCCATTTTGCTGTTAGTTTAATAACTCATGTTGTAAGTGAATTTTTCTGAAAGCCCTTTCAATTGATGGTTCATCTTAAAACTAAGTGGTGAAATATTTGATTTATGAATGTGTCTTTCTCTGCATTTTTATGTTTACTTTTTCTTAGAACAATGAAGTATGGAGTCCCTCAAAATGCTATCACAAGGAGGTAGTTCTCCCAAATTGTGTAGCAAAGTGATAAAGCACTTCATTTCGTTGTTATAGTAGATTAGTTGCAATTTTACTTTCAGTCTTAATATTTCATTTAATTTTGTTGCAATTTCATTTTCAGTTTTATAACAATGAAGTATTGAATCCCTCAAAATGCTATCACAAGGAGGTAATTCTCCCAAAATTGTGTAGAAGAGTGACAAAACACATCATTTAGTTTTTATGATAGATTAGTTGCAATTTCATTTTCAATCATAGTTTTTCATTTAGTATCAATTCCAGTTGTTCATTAAGTTTTGATTCTGCAATAAATTAGACAATAGTTGTAATCTTATTTTTAGTATTTCATTTTTGGTTCATCTTAGATAGCTGCAATCTCATTTTCAGTTTATTGGTTAGATAGTAGTTGCAATTTCACTCTTAAGTCCTTTTAGTTCATGTTTTGGAAACAATCATAATAGCAAGAAGAGAAACTCTGTTTTCATTTTATTGGTTAAAACTTGACTTCCAAATCTAGCTTAAAGCACTTTTAGCTCTCATTTCATTTTGTCTAGATTCTTAGCAGCAGTAGATTTAAGATTTTGTTAGGAATTAAAAGATCAAAACCCCCAAAACAACCTAAAACTCAAAAACACTGAAGTAGGAAGGGCCATCTAACACATATACTGCACTACACTTCATCAGTTTATGATACCCGAATTGATAAATTATGTAGAGAAATTTAGGACACTAAATTGACTAAACATTCCAAAACTCTCCTCAACAAAACTTTGAAATGAGTAAAAGAAGAGCCTCTCTAGGCATTGATCCGTCGAACAACATATTTATGACTACATAGAGTCATTGGAGAAAAATACTACGTTAGTGGACCCAGGGACTTCATCTAATCTTGAGCAGCTTGCCACATCACAAGAAACTTTGACTAGCTCACTTAAATAGGAAATCTATGAGCTAGAAGTTCTAAATAGGCATATCCAAAGAGAAAATGAAGCCTTAAAAGAACAAAAAAAGTTGGATAAGATTATCCATGATAACACCATGCTTCACTTAGGTTTATGGCACAAGAAGAACAGAAAACTAAAAAGGAAGAATAAGAAGCTAAACAGGGCACTTATCAACCTCAAGTACAAATTTCTCATGAGGAAGCCTAGGATGGCATTTGGTACAAAGAAAAGCAAGAAGAGGTTGGATGTTTTGCCTAAAGTCTCAGAACAAATGCAGTAGGAGGAAGGAGTTTACAATTTTTATTGCATGGGGACATGCAATAGTCTAGCAGTGGGGGTATGTTGAGTTCCAAAACTACCTTTCCCTTAGCTACTTTTCTCATCTTTCCTTCTCTATTTTTCCATGAAAAATGTATCCTTATCATCAAAAACCACTACACATTGCCTCAAGGAGTATATTTTAGTGATTTACAGGTTATACTTTTATGTTTTCTATTTGAATAAGTTTTTGTCTTTTAGCTATGGAACACAGCCACATTCTGCAGCTAATTAGTTGTTTCGCAGCTACTTCCACACTTTTTCAGGTTCCACATGTCAAGAGGGGAAAAGTACTACATGGGTAGCTTGGAAAACATCAGGGCATGGATCGTATCCAACTCATTTGGCCTAGATCGATGAGGAAGACTTCGGTCAAAGGGAAGTCAAACATAGATACCTATGGCAAATAGGACTTTGTTCTGTACACATTTCTCAGTGATGGGATTCAAAGCAGTTTCCTAAGGCCATGTATTTCATCTGCCACCTACGCAAATAGAATCCAATAGCCATTACCATAAGATTTATGTTTCCAAGCAACCAAGGACAAGAATTCTGAATACTTGCCTGTCTACGTGTTTTGTTGTACCTTAATTCTCTATTTAGAACAATTGTATAATTTCCCTATAAATACTTGTGTGAAGAACGTAGAACAAGTTCAGTTTTTGCTTATGTATTAAGTTCAAATTTCTACTCTGTGGCTTGAAGAATTCATTCTTTGTTTTAATATAAAGACTCGGTTTCATGGATACCCGAAGCGTTGTTGGAGTGTTGATTAAGTGCTTATATACTGAGACCTTTGCAGAGGGCCCCTGCATTGGTCAAGGTTACATTTGATTTCTGTTTTTGTCTTTCATAGTTAATTGTAAATTCACTGTGTTTTTTCCATGATGTTTATAACCATTTCCTAACTCTTTTCATAATGCATCTTGTGTTCATAGAATAACTCTTTTGTTTCACTACTTTCTAGTTTCTTATAAGTAGCTTGAAGTTGTTGTCAGTAGTATAAAGTAATTTAGATTTGTTGATCATTAGTCTAGTTTCTTTCATTGCTGTTCGTTAGTCTTTAGATTTTGAGTTTAACTGATCAATGCCATTTTGCTGTTAGTTTAATAACTCATGTTGTAAGTGAATGTCTCCGAAAGCCCTTTCAGTCGATGGTTCATATTAATACTAATTAGTGAAATATTTGATTTATGAATGAGTCTTTCTTTGCATTTTTATGTTTACTTTTTCTTAGAACAATGAAGTATGGAGTCCCTCAAAATGCTATCATAAGGAGGTAGTTCTCCCAAAATTGTGTAGCAGAGTGATAAATCAATTCATGTAGTTGTTATAGTAGATTAGTTGCAATTTTACTTTCAGTCTTAGTCTTTCATTTAATTTTGTTGCATTTCATTTTAAGTTTTATAAGAATGAAGTATTGAATCCCTCAAAATGCTATCACAAGGAAGTAGTTCTCCCAAAATTGTGTAGCAGAGTGACAAAACACTTCATTTAGTTTTTATGATAGATTAGTTGCAATTTCATTTTCAATCATAGTTTTTCATTTAGTAGAAATTCCAGTTGTTCATTAAGTTTTGATTTTGCAATAAATTAGAAAATAGTTGTAATATTATTTTCAATATTTCATTTTTGGTTCATCTTAGATAGCTGCAATCTCATTTTTAGTTTATTGGTTAGATAGTAGTTGCAATTTCACTCTTAAGTCCTTTTAGTTCATGTTTTGGAAACAATCATAATAGCAAGAAGAGAAACTCTGTTTTCATTTTCTTGGTTAAAACTTTACTTCCAAATCTACCTTAAATCATTTTTATCTCTCATTTCATTTTCTCTAGATTCTTAGCAGTAGTAGATTTAAGATTTTGTTAGGAATTAAAAGATCAAAACCCCCAAAACAACTTAAAAATCAAAAGCATTGAAGTAGGAAGGGCCATCCAACACATATAGTGCACTACATTTCATTAGTTTATGATACTCGGATTCATAATTTATGTAGAGCAATTTAGGACACCAAATTGACTAAACAATGCATATAATCTATTTTCCAAATCATGAAATTAACTTCTAAGGTGGAGAAAACCAAGCATACAAAATAATTTCAATCCAAATTCTAGCAATTTCCAAGGAATCATAAATACATGTTTTTGGCTTGTTGTTGTAAACTCTCAACCACACTTCCCACAAGAGAGGTGGTGACTAGGCCTGCAACTACAATTTTTACACTCTAATTCCTACTTAAACAAGGAAATAAATACAACAACTTGAACAAGAAGGAAAAGGAAAAAAAAATACATGAGAGGGGCTAAAGCCTCTGAGTTGGGACTTAACCCAAGGGTTCCAACCCTCTTAAGCTATCTCAAATGTAGATCAACAAAGGACCTTTTAGTAAGAGAAAATAGAGTGAAAATACATAATCTCAAAATGGAGATAACAATATCAAGTACTCAACCTTCAATATCTATTCCTAGCTATAAGAGTTCAAATCGTAATGAGCCCTTAGGCCTATTTATTTATACAAAAAATGACTGAGGGGAAACTCCCTTGACAACAGAACTACTTCCCTCCAAAATATCAAAATTGGTAGATCTAGTTCCCTTAGATATCTACATGAACTTGAGTTCCTCAGCTTCCAATGGACTTTGAGCTGTTGGTGAGGAATATTGGGACTCAAGTCGAGTTGAAGAGCTAATGTAGTGGACAAGCCTTGTATATTCTCTATAGATGCCTCCAATGAGCCCCTACATAGTAAATGTCTCCAAAAATGCTTCTTTTTCTTGCATATTAACCACATTAGGTCATGAAATATGACATGCACCCTTTAGTCTCGCGACTAAGCACATTATGGTTGAAAATGTAAATTAATGCGAGAAAAAGAGAGTTTAAGGGTTTGAGGATAGCACAATGGGCCTCAAAATATACCTATTGATAGGACCCATCACCCCTATAAACTTCTCCCTCACTTCTCCTTGCTATGCAATATCCGAAGGTTAAGGTGAAAAATATCCAAAACAAGTTTCAAATGGGGACTTACTAGTAGAAATATGACTACTCTGTGATAAGAGTACTGCTATATATACCAAATTTTCATCCCTATTCTTCAGATGCTTCTGACTTTATCCCCTCAAAAGTTGCACCAAAGTCCTGTTGAATACTTTTGTCTTCCCATCTGTCTATGGAAGGAATGTTTTAGACCTCTTCAAATTTATGTTCATATTCTCCCATGGTGTAGTCCAAAATGCATTGAGAAATCTCATGTCCCTATCTAAAATGATTCTCCTTGTTATTCGAAAATGCACCAAGACCTATCCAAAGAACAAGTTTGTTGCTTCTTTCCCATTGATGGTGTTTTTATAGGGCATCAAAACACACATTTTGTCAAACTTGTCATATAACATGAATAGGTAGTCACGTCCCTTCTTCATTGTTGGTAAAATTCCCACAAATTCCATGGAAACTCTTTCCCATGGATGAGTGGGTATAGGTAAGGGATGGTTTAGACCTTGTTTCCTATTACTAGGCTCACTGACACGATAAATACTGCACCCTTTTATGAACCTAGCTATATTTTCTTACATACTTGGCTAGTACATATACCTTTGCAAGTTGGGTCACTGTCTTCCCTACAACAAATTGCCTTGCAACCTTGGAGGTGTGAGGCTCACTAATTATCTACAATCACTCACCTTTAGGAACTCATATCTTATCCAAATTGTAGAGTAATCCAAATTGGAGATGGTAGTCAACGATGATTTCTCCATCATGCACATGACTCTAACTCTGCAATTGCAGAAACACCTCCTTGAAGTCCTCATCCTTTGAATATGCCTCTTTGTATGCATCATGGATGAATGAATTCATATGCATCAAAGCTCCCAAAACTGGGATCTTTGATGTGGGTGGCCTTGAAAGCATGTCATATAGCTTATTTTTGCATCTCTTCTTGTACTTTATCACTAAATGAAACCATTGTAGAAACCCCATCCACTTGTAATGATTGATTTTCTATAACTTACTATGTGCCTGCAAGTACTATAGTGGCTGGTGATCTATATGGATTACTCTCTCCTTTCCCATCAGATAGTGATTCCACTTCTTCATAGCTTGCACCAAGGAATATAGCTCCTTGTCATAGGTAGTGTAGTAAAGAATCACCCCATGAAATACTTTAGAATGGTATCATACATGTGTTCATCCCTACATCAAGACTACTCCCATAACATACCCATTTGGATTAGTCTCCACTCCGAAGGGCTATGTTGAAGGTGCTGGACCCACCAACATGTCAGGGGATCTCCTCGGTAAGAAGTCCCAACTAGACTTCAGACCATTTTGTATAAGATTTCTAGTAGTGGCTCATACGGTATTGCCTTGACCATGGTTGTGCATAGAGGCAAGTAAGATGTCCTCGTTGGTAGCAAGGGTGTGACATATGCAACAAGTCAAGGAAGGTCCATGAGTGGTTCTAACACACGGGGGGTGACATGAGTGCACCCTTTGGAAACCTGTGAAGGAACATAGTTAAGAAGGGAACTGATGAGCCTCATAGATGGGTAATTACATGGGCTCATTTTACCTCCTAACCTAGTCAAATCAAACATTCTCTTAGCTTATTGTATGATTTTATGATTATATTTATTCTTATGGAGTGAGTTGAGTTAGTTATGATGCCATGTGGTCTAACATGTGTTTAATGCAGATTATTGATGAATTTTGAGGTCAAAGTCAAGGATCCAGAGGACAAATGGTAGCAATAACTTGAAGTGGACAAAGGAGAGGACTTATAGGAGGGAATCCCCCTCATTTATTACTCCTCACTTTGAATTCCCCTTCATTCATCTCGAAGTACAAGTAGCCAAATCATGCACTAGAAGGCAGCCGAAGAAGTGGAGGATGACTGATGATTATCTCGAGTTTTGGAAGCCAAGCCTCCCTGATTTTAAGGAAGATGTTGGTAGCTTAATTTTTATAAATAGAGAGGCCTAGGGCCTTAGTAGGGTCAGATTTTTGTTGAATTTTTTCTTATGTAAACTCTGCTCCAACTTCGAGCTCATTATTTTTGAGACAATTTCATGTAATCTTGTTAGTGTTTTGATAATAAAGATGGAATTATTTTTGAGCTAGCAATGAGTTACCTCAGAGGGCTAAAGCTATTGGGTTAGGGCCCAATCCAAGCAACCAAGCTCCTCTTTACTTGTATTTGTATGTTTATTTCAGTTTGTAGATTAGGTTGTTGTTAGATGTATTTCTTTTATGGTTAAGAATAGGTTGTTTTTGATGATTCAGTAGTTTGCTTCCATTTGTGCTCTCTATAGTAGGTTAAGCAGTGATAAAGAGAATATTCAAAAGGCTAGAAATGGTGCCTTGGCCTCTCTTCCTCCCTTTGGGACCATGATTTGAGGCAAAGACCCTCTTGCTACCCCAAAAACACAGATTTTCCTCATTCATAGGACTTCTAGTGTTTGCAACTTTTAGTATGTTAATAGTCCAGCTTTGCTCTACTTCATATCTTCTTCATCATTCTCACTTCTTTATTTGCAATATTCTTCTTTCATTATTTTCCTTTCTTGCATAATTTCTCATCATTCCCTTTCATAGATCATAGTTTAGACTAGTTTGATGCAAAACTCTGTTTTTCTAGATGCACTCATTTCATTGCTTGTTTGATCTTATTGGTTGACTGTCAGTTCCTTTGTAGTAGATCTCTTCTTGCAGCAGGCTAGCTTATCAGCCATCACCTCCTCCATCTAATCCATGCCTTATTGGTCTCCCAAACCTCACCTCAATTCTGCCTTAGTTTCCTGCATTTTCCATAGAACTTCTTCCTCTCTCCTTGAGCAAACCCAATCATCTTCCTCTCTCCTGGTGATACTTGGTAGACCCTAGGTGCCCTAACACCTCATTCCAACCTTCGTCCACCTTTTTCACCACTCTCACATCCTCAAAATAGTGAAAACGTCTCTCGCCCTCCTCCTGTAGGTCTCCTGTATAACATTGTTTTTCCTCCTGTAGATTTCCTGTGTCCTCCTGTAGATTTTCCTGTAGGCTTTCTTTTGAAGGCTGAGTGTGGGAAAAGCCTCCAGAAGGCCACCTTAGACCTCCTAGGACCCATCCAAACCATCCTACATCCTCTCAAGTCCCAAATCCACCCTCCAACGCCACCTATTTGCTGCCACATTCACACACAATAAATTACATGCATATCAAATTCACATAAAAATACATAAAAATCCAAAAATATGTTTTTTGCTTATTTTCTCCCAGAAGTAGCTTAGTTAGATGTTGTTTACTTTGTTGAGTAGGTAGTGGCATTCCTTTCATGGTTTTTATAGTGCTTTCTGCAAAAGAGGATTAGTTGGTTAATTAAGGTTTACTAGGTTTGCTTTGCATTTCAGTGTTTCTCCTTTCTGCAGTTAGAGTAGCATCTGTAGAGTGATTTTTCTCTCCTTTCATCACATATAGAGCTTCTTCTGGAATCCATAGAATTTGTCTTGAGCTCCTAGTGATCTTGCACCGGCTGACTAAGTGACAACCTATAGTAAGAACTAGTAATTGTGCATATAGCACTGACGCTTCCAAGTTTGTTACGAACTACCAGGTTGATAAGAGTAAAGAAGATAGCCTAGGAGTGGTAGCATTATTTCTGCAATACTAGTGCCCACCATCTTTTTGACGCCATTTCCAGGGAAGCGTCAGAGTATTTTGTGATTAGTGCTTTCTTCTATTTTCTATTACAACATTATGCTAATAGTTTATTTTGACAAGAGTAGACTAATCATTTCCTTTCCTTTCAAGTTCTGAATTTGCTTGCTTTCCTTTTCAATTCTGCAAATTTCATTTCAGCAAGAGTAGACTAGTCATTTCCTTTCCTTTCAATTTTTGCATTTCCTTGCTTTCCTTTTCAATTCTGCAAATTTCATTTCAGTTAGTTGCAATTTGTTTTGTTCAATCAATTTCAGTTTCTGCAGGTACTATCAGTGTGGGGAAAAAGAAACAAAAACCAACCAAAAATATTTCCATTCATGCCTCGAAGGAATAGAGATAACTCAGGAATTTTTTTTCCCAACACCCCCACTGCTTCACACTACCAAACTTCTCTCTTCTTCGGTGGCTACAATCAAGAAGAACCCTTAGGTGAACATCTAGACATATTTGAAGAACCTATAGGGGAAGAAGAAGAAGAAAACATTCCTCTGGAGCTAATGGCTGAAAATAAAAATGCATGGGGTAGTACCTTTTCTTCCAACTCATCCATTAAAGGTGAAATTGGAAACATGCTGGAAGACTTCAAGAGTGAGATACTGCAGATTCTTACCATGCAAATGGATACCTTACATATCAAAAGAAAACAAGAGGAAGTAGAGAGGGCTTTGGCCATCTTTTGCCCTAGATGCACCAGGAGGCATCCTAAGGATGAATGCCCCTTGAACTTTATAGGGGTTTGTGTAGTCTACGAAGAATATCATTCTACAAATAAGTGCCCTTCCTTGCCCAGGCTTAAAGTTGTATACCAAGGGGTCGGAGGAGTCATTGAACAGATCTATTACATAAACCAAAGGAGGCCGCATGGACCTAGACCATACCAGCGGGGGATGCAAGGGACATCTCAAGCATACTAAAACCCCAACCAAGTCACCTTCATACCTTCTTGGCCCCCCTACTCATCCTCCTTGGTCCATGCCTCCTCCTTGGTCCTTCACATCTCCATATCATGCCCAACCAACCATCCATTCATTTCAACTCTATGCTCAGCTACAACCTCAGTGGAATGTATTTCATCAGGGGTGGAGGTCCCAATACATCTCTCTTCCCACTCTTCTGCCTCCACCACCTGCCCAACCACAACCCCATCCACATCCATCTCAAATATACACTCCCACTCAACTACCTGTACCGCCATTTCTAAACCCACACATTGAAGTAGCTCAACCCATTTACAATGCCGAGGTACAACACATCCAAACAACTCCTCTTGAGCTCAATGGTATTCACCATAGCTCAAGAAGAGTATTTAAAAATAGAGATTATATTGATATCATTGAAGGACCACATCCACAAGAATAAGATTCAAAAGAGAAGATCAAAGAACCATGGGCTACACTTGATGAAGAGAAGACATCAAAATCAGAGATCGAGAGAGCTCCTTCATGGTTACCATCAAATCCTCCATGTATTCAAGAGAAAATATCAACAAAAAGAGGAAGATGTGAAGGTCATGGTAGAAGAAGACATGAAGAATGATCCAAATCAGCAAAAGGACCAAGGACATCACAGCTATATTGAAACATGGTTCCAGACAGTCACTAAGTTGCAGCATCACTCTCTTTCTCAACTATGCTTGATCCTTCCAAAGTCAAATCATTTGGTCTTGAAATCCAAGTACATGTCAAAGAATACATTTCAAGCCTCCACATGATTTTGTCTATCATCTTGATGTGCACATGGCTCCATTGGAAGTATTCTTATACTTGACAGTGATTTTGTTTTTCAAGTAGGGTAGGGTAGGAGAAAAAAAAGAAGAAAAAAAATGAAAAAAAAAAAAATCTAAGGTGAAAAACTCCTTAGAGGTGCCTCAGATTGGTTCATTGATTGAAAACCTCCATGAGGCAGGCAATGGGTTGGAAAGAAGAAAAAAGAGAGAGAAAAAGAAAAGATCCTAGGTGAAAACCTCCTTTGAGGCGCCTAGGCAGACCTACTAGTTGAAAACCTCATTGAGGTGGCTAGTAGGCCTAGAAAAAAGAGAAAAAAATAAAAATCCTTGCGTGCATGTACTCTCCAACATCTGCAAGCAACAAGAACAAGTTGGTACCAAAAGGAAAATTGGTCAAGCCTAGTCAAAAGAAGTCAAATTTTGACTTTCTCCTACTTCACTCAAATGCTCCAACAAGGCCAAGGCCATGCCAGTCCATCACCATCACCTATTTTCACCATCCACCCATCATTCTCGAGCTTCTATCACTCATTTTCCTTGCTGTCCTAAAAAAAAACTACAGGATGCTCTGTTTTACTATAGGATACATAAATACATAGAGCATAAATTTGTTTTTTCCCTAACTTGAAAACTGTGCATCCATTTAAAAAATTGTTTCACGGGGAGATGCATATGGATGATGGTAACATGCCCAAGCAATTTCAGCAAATTCCAGTGCACAGTTTCCAAGAAATCGACCTCATCACCTTAAGACATTATTAGTTTTTCTCGATATCCATACATCCATTGACCAAATTTTTTCTATGGGGAGGTGCATAATGATGATGGAAACATGCTCAAAAATTTTTAGGTCAATACATTCTACCAATTGGGAGATATGGACAAAACAAGAGCTCCTGTAGGAATTCCTTTAGCAACTGATCCCATTAAAATCTAGCACCAACAGCGAGAGAGTGCAAACATGAAGGGTGAGAAGACACCTAAAATTCAGATCCAGCCAAAGAAGAACCTGCACAAGACACAGCCACACATCAACAATCAGACAACATGTATCAAAATAAATAAAGGCATGCAGTAGAGAGAGAGCCACAACACCTCACAACAAATACATTCGGATCACAGGTAAGTAACTAACCCACTCCTCTGTTTGAAGTTGTGTAATTAGAGGTTATGTAGAAGCAATGAGATGGTTGTGGTTGAATGAGGGAAAGGTGACCAGTTAACTTAGCCACCTTCATCTAGTTGACTCCACTCATCTGAGATGTCACCCACACTTGCGCACAATCATCTCAAGAAAGATGTCAAGAATAGGTAGTTGAGGAAGTGTGAAATCCGATGCAATCATGAGGGATGATTACGAGGAGGGGCCATGATGACAAGGTAGGTGGAGACCAATGGTCCAAATATAGCCAATGTATACTTTTCCAACTCAACCCCGCATCACCGGAAATATCCATAAAGGGTAATAAGTACTCCTCCCCGAGCACTCTCACCACCGTTTCCTTCATCCTGTCCTTGTAAGTCAGCTAGAACAGTCTCCTTGTGCCCCCACAGCCTCGTAACCATTGTCCTCCATCGATCTCTCCCATATTCCTGCTCTCGGTGTTCTCTACAGGAGCACTTACAGGTTCTACAGGAGCACCTACAGGAATTCTATAGGAGGGACAATAGGCTTCTACGGGAGGGGTAGTGAGTTGTTTTGGAGGGAGAAAACACAGGTTTTAGCATGATTTTCGGTCTAAGGAGGTAGGTTCCATCCATGCCCCCATTGAATATCAATATATGCAAGTAGTGGTTTCAATTTGAGGACAGAATAAAGCCTTTAGGAGGAGGAAATACATAAAAAATTTCTGCTTATTTTTTAAAAGAAAAAACATAGTCTCCTCTGTTTCTCTATTTTTCTGAAAATTGTTGTCTCCATCTCCATGGTTTCACAAAATAGTATAAAAAAATGACAGGAGTATTTATGAGAAAGGAGCCCACCAACTCCACCAGGCTCCATTCACATCCACAAGTGGTGGACATCTTCACAAGGGCAAATTGAATGACTTTTTTTGAGAAATTCCGAGGGTTTGATGAGGAGATTGCCCAAGAATTTGCCCACTATTTGTTCCCTCACTCAAGAACACATGCCACTGTCACCTTTAGAGGTCTTTCAATGGATATAACCCCTGAATTTATTAGTAGAGTCACTACCCTTTCTCTTGGGTTGCCTTGGAGTAAGGATGAGAAACCAATTGGCCAGGCTGTGAAGAAAAACTTTTTCCAAAACACTGAAACCCCTGTAGAGGATAAAAATGGCATTAGAAGGGCTAGCATACCATATCCTTGGGATGAATAATCAAATACATTTCCTATGAGGGGAGTTACAACATTGTCTATGGTTATCACTTTAGTATCCTTCATGAATTAAGGTATGGCATGGACACTCCAGCCCCTCAGAATCTCAGCATCCCCTACTTCCTCTTGTAGTCCCTCGTTGACTCCAACACTAAAGTTCAAGCAGGGAATTCAGAGCATCTAGCTCACCATGGGTTAATCTAAATCCTAGTGGAAGAATCCCTCCATACATTTACACTCCCTATAGGATGGGAATTCTTCTGAAACATGACAGTTGAGGATGACATAAAGGTCCTAACCTATGATATCAGTCCTACTGGCAGTGAAGAGGAAGAGAAACAAAGGGGAGAAGGTGAAGCCAATGGTGACCTAGAAGAACAAGGAAGGAAGGAGGAAGAAACTAAGATAGAGGAGGATAAAGATGAAGAAACAGAGCAAACAGAGATAGGAAAATAGAAAGAAAGAGGAGAAAAAGAGGTAGAAAAGGCAGAACAAGGAGAAGGGTCCCCTGAGACTCTGGAAAGGGAGGCACCAACTGTCCTCTCTATCCTCAGTACACCAATCAAGCCAAAGCAAAAGAGGAAAAGGCAGGGCTCCATGTATTTCAGGTCTAGGAAGAGCACAAGAATCAAAATAGGCAAACCTCAACCCTCTTCAAAAGTGCCAATTGCAATTGAAGATTCACCTTCTACCCAAGGAAAGGAATTCCCTTCCAAGGCACCTATTGCATATGAAAGGGGGACTACTAGATCTCTCACATGGAAAGAAAAGATAGAACTACAAGACCCAAAAACAGCCCTACAAGAGGCTCAGATAGTTCTACAGGAGACACTGTCAAAACTACAAGAGGCCCAAAAGCTTGAGGAATGGATGGAAGGATAGCCACAAGTAAATGAGGAAGAAACAGAGCAATAATAACCTGAACCTAAGCCTAGTCTTGCCTTCTACTACAATATACTTGAGGGAGGAAGGATAATTCCACAAAAAATTGCAATTCCACTATTCTTTGAATTAGAGAAAGAGAGAATATGAACACATCGGTGGATGCAAGTAGCCAAATCCAAAGGAGTTGAGGATATTGGCCATATGGAAAACAAAATGAGAGAAATGGGTAGAGAGTTGAGTGCTATCAGACACAGGGAATTAATTACAAGAAGCCACCTTGAAACTGAAAATGAATTGCTAAGGAGGTAGCCGCAAGAGAAAGAGACCCAGCTGGCATGCATGGCCAACTTGTCCATGGGGGCATTGCAATGTAGAACACCAACACAATCCTATGGCCTATATCTCAAGGACCAATGGTTACAATTTCAGATAAAGACTTTGGCACAAAGAGGCATAATGCCTTTCCAAGATTACAGGCAGTTTTTGGATCTGTGTGACCAAAGCACATCAGAGGATAAGGAAAAGATGGCAGAATTCTACCTACATAACATGGCCCTCATAGACATGAATGTGTGGGACCCCAATGCTAGGCTAGGGGACCTACAACTAATGGCCATGGTCTCATGGTTGAACCATGAAGAGTTGAGGGCAACAGAAATAAGAAGATTGATGATAAGAGAGCATAATGAGCCATTAATGATAAGAGATGAGTCATCAGATCCCATGGCACTCATAAGCACACACAACTTTCTTGCAAATAATCCTTAGATTGCCCCTAGATATATAAGTGATCAGGCACAAGCCATTGTACACTTTGAGGATATGCAAAGGCTACTTGGGGATGATTGTGTGCATGCATGCATGAGGAGATGGAACACCTTACCACACAGTCTGCAGATCAAGGAATATAATTCCCTCATGAGGATGAAGGAGGCATTAAGAAGAGTGCCACTATACAAGCGCTCCATGCAAAGGTTGAAGGTCAACTGGATTGGCCTTAAACTGAGTCCCCCACTGCTGTTAGGCATGCTGGAAGGCAGAAGAGAAGAAGAAGAGGAAGAGTATTGGGAAGAAATAGAAAGAAAGGCATGATTCTATGACAAGGAAGAGGACTCCACATAAGAATCTTGGGATGCTAGGGAGGCTACTAGGGCCATAAAAGATGAGGAGATGGACTGAGTTTCTCAGAGGATGAGCAACACCTTCAGTAGGGGGTGATGATGAGCCTCATAAATGGGTAATTATATGGGCTCATTTTACCTCCTAACGTAGTCAAATCAACCATTCTCTTAGCTTATTGTATGATTTTTTGATTATATTTATGCTTATGGAGTGAGTTGAGTTAGTTATGATGCCATGTGGTCTAACATGTGTCTAATGCAGATTATTGATGAATTTTGAGGTCAAAGTCAAGGATCCAGTGGACAAATGGCAGCAGTAACTTGAAGTGGACAAAGGAGAGAACTTATAGGAGGGAACCCCCCTCATTTATTGCTCCTCACTTCAAATTCCCCTTCATTCAGTACAAGTAGCCAAATCATGCACTAGAAGGCAGCCGATCAAGTGGAGGATGATTGATGATTATCTCGAGTTTTGGGAGCCAAGCCTCCCTGATTTTAAGGAAGCTATTGGTAGCTTCATTTGTATAAGTAGAGAGGCCTAGGGCCTTAATAGGGTCGGATTTTTGTTTAATTTTTGCTTATGTAAACTCTGCTCCAACTTCGAGCTCATTATTTTTTGATACAGTTTCATGTAATCTTGTTATTGTTTTGATAATAAAGATGGAATCCTTTTTGAGATAGCACTGAGTTACCTCAAAGGGCTGAAGATCCTGGGTTAGGGCCCAATCCAAGTAGGCAAGCTCCTCTTTACTTGTATTTGTATGTTTATTTCAGTTTGTAGATTAGGTTGTTATTAGATGTATTTCTTTTATGGTTAAGAATAGGTTGCTTTTGATGATTCAATAGTTTTCTTCCATTTGTGCTTTCTATAGCAGGTTAAGCAGTGATAAAGAGAAGATTCAAAAGGATAGAAATAGTGCCTTGGCCTCTCTTCCTCCCTTTGGGACCATGATTTGAGGCAAAGACCCTCTTGCTGCCCCAAAAACACAGATTTTCCTCATTCGTAGGACTTCTAGTGTTTGCAGTTTTTAGTAGGTTAATAGTCCAGCTTTTCTTTGCTTCAGATCTTCTTCGTCAGGCTCACTTCTTTCTTTGCAATAGTCTTCTTTCATGTTTTTCCTTTCTTGCAACATTTCTCATCATTTCCTTTCATAGATCATAGTTTAGACTAGTTTGATGCAAAACTCTATTTTTCTAGATGCACTCATTTAATTACTTGTTTGATCTTATTGGTTGACTGTCAGTTCCTTTGTAGTAGATCTCTTCTTGTAGTAGGCTAGCTTATCAGCCATCACATCCTCCATCTAATCCATGCCCTATTGGTCTCCCAAACCTCCCCTCAATTCTGCCTTCGTTTCCTTCGTTTTCCATAGAACTTATTCCTCTCTCCTTGAGCAAACCCAATCATCTTCCTCTCTCTTGGTGATACTTGGTAGACCGTAGGTGCCTTAACACCTCATTCCAACCTTCATCCACATTTTTCACCCACTCTCACACCCTCAAAACAGTGAAAACTTCTCTCGACCTCCTCCTGTAGGTCTCCTGTAGAATGCTGCTTGTGCTCCTGTAGATTTCCTGTGTCCTCCTATAGATTTTCCTGTAGGATTTCTTTTGAAGGCCGAGTGTGGGAAAAGCCTCCAGAAGGCCACCTAAGACCTCCTAGGACCCATCCACACCATCCTACATCCTCTCAAGTCCCAAAGCCACCCTCCAACTATAGAAATTTCACCTATAGATCAAACTGATATATGCAATTTCCTAAAGCATAATACTTGATCTACTTCTACAAAACATTAAGCGGAAGCAAAATCAATTTCATGAGAAACATCAAGCATAAACACATATAATTCATCAAGAGAAATAATCTCACATAATACAAGATGTATCACTAGGGAAAGAACGAGCGTAAAACCCCCAACATTGCTTTATCAATCAAGTGGAAAACCTCTTATGGTTACAAAAATATCAACTCAAGAGCTATCCTATACTCTCTGCAATCGAAAGATGAAGATCATAGACTCACTAGGCCTCAATATATTGGCCACTAGTCCTCCAATCCCCTATTTCCTTGCACAATTTTGATTGGCGTCCAATTACAAAACATATGTGAATTGACCCTAGATCATACCTGCTGTCAACCTCAGGTGAAACTACACAATCCTTGAGGACACTAGTTCCTCCTGCATGCAAGGAATATTCCACGGGAAGATCCAAGCATCTGATAGTACACTGTCCCTCATCTAATCTGAATTGGGTCTTTGTATGAACTTCCATGCATCAGTTATCCATGAGAAAATGCTCAGTTATCTAAAATAATAGTTGTCACATGCATTAACAAACTATATTTTATTATTTTAACAACTTGTTAAAATAATCCAACTGGCCTTGACTAGTTAGCACTAAGTCAACTGATTCTCTCATTATAGAACTCATACTTAATTCCTCAATCAGTGGAGAGAATACTGGATAAATTCCTTAATCAGTGGGACAACTAATTTCATGTTTTCACAAAGACTTCAAGTTTAATTTTTACAACTAATTAACTCATGGAGATTAATCATTTAATATTTTAAACTGCTGTTAAGACCAAATTCAATTTTACTTCCTATAGATAAACCAGGGATTGCTATAAACAGGAAGGGACCCAGAAATGATATTTTTAGAACTTTCTATTTTTAGCAGTTTCACCTCTCACCCAAGGTGGCCAATGACCTCACTGGCCAAACTGCTATTTTTAGACATGCTATTTTTAGGAGTTCTATTTTTAGCACATTCTAAATTTAGCATTTCTTTTTGCACACTTTTCAACGCTCCCTCTCAACAAGAAAGGGGTTATCAACAACCCTAATCCTGTTTCTATGGAACTCAAACTTGCCATTTGACAATGCCTTTGTCAAAATATCTACATCCTGTTCCTCGGTTGAAATGTACTGCAACATCATGATCCCCTTGACCACACAATCCCATAGATGATGATAGCAGATATCTATATGCCTTGACCTATCATGAAACACTGGATTCTCATAGAGTTTAATGTAACTCTGATTATCACAATATATCAATGTAGGATCCATCATCTAACCAAACAATCCCACTAGAATATTCCACATCCAGATGACCTCACATGCAGCCTGACTAGCTGCCATGTACTCTGCCTCTGTTGTGCTAAGTGCAACTGATCTCTGTTTCCTGCTATACCAAGAAACCACAGCTGACCCAAGGTTGAAGATTCCTCCAGACATGCTCTTCCTGTCTGATGGACTACCTGCCCAATCTGCATCCGTGAAGCCTTGGAGCTTCACTCCCTCTGTCCACCTGTACCATAATCCATACTGTGTAGTGCCTCTGAGATATCTCAACACATGCTTTGCCACATTCCAAAACAACTTGGTTGGCTGAACTATAGCTTGTCTCAACTGGTTCAGTGCAAAGCACAAATCTGGTCACGTGTTCACCGAATACATGAGTGAACACACAAGCTACCTATAAACAGTAGCAGTTACTACCTCACCTAAAGTAGCATCCTCCTTCCTCCAGTTACCTGCTAGAGGAATCTCCATGGACTTGAACATCTCCATGTGGAAGTGCCTGAGTATCTCATTGGCATACTTGCCTTGAGACACAAATACTTCCCCATCTCTTTGCCACACCTCCATGCTTAGAAAGTAGTGCATGAGGTCCATGTCCTTCATCTCAACTTGATCAATTGATCATCACCTGTCAAAATTAGATCATCAACATAAAGTACAATAATCAATAGCTTACCATCTACAATGATGTGGTAGAGGTTCGCATCTACTTCACCTTGGTGAAGCCCAACTTGGTGAAATAGTTGTTGATCTTGGTATACCAAGCACAGGGTGCTTCCTTCAGCCCATACAATGCTTGCTTGAGCCAACACACATGTGACTCTTGATCGAAGGTCTCAAATCCCTCTGGCTGCTCTATATATACCTCTTCCTCAATCTCCCCATTGAGGAATTTTGTCTTCACATCCATCTGATGGATCTGCCAACCCATCTGTGCTGATAGTGCTAGAATCGATCTAATCGATGAGTACCTTAACACAGGAGCAAAGGTATCATCATAGTCAATCCCCTCAACCTGTGAGAAACCATGGGCAACAAACCTTGCCTTTTGTTTCTCAATACTACCATCAACTGCCTACTTTACCTTGTAAAGCCATCGGGAAGTAACCACTGACTTGTCCCTTGGTCTAGGAACAACATCCCATACACTACTCTGCATGATAGAATCATACTACTCTATCATTGCATCCACCCAAACTGGCTGCTACACTTCCTCCTCAAAAGAAGAAGGCTTGGTCGCTACACACTCCCCAACCAAGGCCATGTAGCCAGTGTATATATCGGGAGATCTCCTCTATTTGCACTGAGAGGATGGCTACCTGACATTCTCTTTCGCATCTTGCATCAATCTGTCAGCTTTCTGTGAGCGTTTCTTCCCATCTCTGGAAGACTCTCCAACAGTGGTGATCTCCTCTACTAGAATCTCTGCATGCGGCTGATCTGCATCATTAGGAGGCTCCTCTTCCTTAGGAACTAATAGTTCCTAATCATCACCATGCAACTTGAGCTCCCTCTCAAGAGATACTCGCATGGCTCACTACTCATCGAACTTCAGATCCCTGTGCACTACGGTCCTCTAATTGGCAGGCAAAAACACACGATAGTTGTGAGGTGTATCCGTGTACCCCACAAGTATTCCCAAGTCAACTGTTGGGTCTAGCTTCTTCTGAGCATCTTTGGGTTACCATGTAGAATTTTCCTAGAATTTTTTCCTACAAATCATCTAGCTTTGATACCATGTAGAACTTTTTCTAGAAATCAGCTAGCTCCGATACCATGTAGAAATTTCACTTGTAGATCAAACTGATATATGCAATTTCCTAAATCATAATACTTGATCTACTTCTACAAAACATTAAGTGGAAGAAAAATCGATTTCATGAGCAACATCAAGCATAAACACATATAATTGATCAAGAGAAATAATCACACATAACACATGATGTATCACTGGGAAAGCACCAGCATAAAACCCCCAACACTGTATTATCAATCAAGTGGAAATCCTCTTCTGGTTACAAAAAATATAAGCTCAAGAGCTATCCTGTACTCTCTGCAATCAAAGGACGAAGATCATAGACTCACTAGGCCTCAATATATTGGCCACCAGTCCTCCAATCCCCTATTTCCTTGCGCAATTTTGATTGGGGTCCATTTACAAAACATATGCAAATTGGCCCCAGATCATACCTGCTGTCAACCTCAGGTGCAACTACGCAATCCTTGAGGACACTAGTTCCTCCTGCATGCAAGAAATATTCCATGGGAAGACCCAAGCATTTGATAGTACACTGTCCCTCATCTGATCTCAACTGGGTCTCTGTCTCAACTGCCATGCATCAGTTATCCATGAGAAAATACTCAGTTATCTAAAATAATTGTTGTCACATGCATGCAAGCATTAACAAACTATATTTTATTATTTTAACAACTTGTTAAAATAATCTAGCTGGACTTGACTAGTTAGGACTAAGTCAATTGATTCTCTCATTATAGAACTCATACATAATTCCTCAATTAGTGGAGAGAATAAAGGATAAATTCCTCAATCAGTGGGACAACTAATTGCATGTTCTCACAAAGACTTCAAGTTTAATTTTTTCAACTAATTAACTTATGGAGATTAATCAGTTAATATTTTAAACTATTGTTAAGACCAAATTCGATTTTACTTCCTATAGATAGACCAGGTACTGTTATAAATAGGAAGGGACCCAGAAATGCTATTTTTAGAACTTTCTATTTTTAGTAGTTTCACCTCTCACCCAAGGTGGCCAATGACCTCATTAGCCAAATTGCTATTTTTAGGCATGCTATTTTTAGGAGTTCTATTTTTAGCACATTCTAAATTTAGCATTTCTTGTTGCACACTTTTCAACACCAACACCACCTATTCGCTGCCACATCCACACACAATAAATTACATGCATATCAAATTCACATAAAAATACATAAAAATCCAAAAAGATTTTTTTTGCTTATTTACTCCCATAAGTACCTTAATTAGATGTTGTTTACTTTGTTGTGTAGGTAGTGGCATTCCTTTCATGGTTTTCATAGTGCTTTCTGCAAAAGTAGGATTAGTTGGTTAATTATGGTTTACTAGGTTTGCTTCACATTTCAGACTTTCTCCTTTATGTAGTTAGAGTAGCATCTGTAGAGTAATCTTTCTCTCCTTTCATCACATATAGAGCTTCTTCTAGAATCCATAGAAGTTGGTTTTAGCTCCTAGTGATATTGCACTGGTTGATCAAGTGACAACCTGCAGTAAGAACTAGTACTTGTGCATATAGCACCGATGCTTCCAAGTTTGTTACAAACTACCAGGTTGATAAGAGTAAAGAAGGCAACCCAGGAGTTGCAACATTATTGTTGCAATACTGGTGCCCACCAAGAACACACGAACAAAGATGCACCAAAAAATGGAAGGCAAGTAAGCTAACAATACAAAGTGGTGGTTAAACCAACAACACATTTCAGTAAGATTCATACACACATATACAAAATATAACTACACATGCATGCATAAGAAAACATATACATATATCTTTTAGAGTAAACAAGATAGATGAAATACAATACGAAATATTCATGAAACGTGCTGGCTCTGTTATATTAAGAAGTGAAAGTTCCAGTCATAAAATACAACCATGACCAACCACTAGTTCCGACAGTGGAAAATTACAGTCACTGTCGCCTGCTCCTCCAAAGAGATATACTAGCTTTGCATAGTGGAGAAGCCAAGGCTCATTACAATACTCTCCAAGATTTCTCTAAGATAATCCTATATGAAGCTTTGTTGACCAAAAGCCTATACAAAGAGTTATGAGGGACTATATATAACAAAGGGTGTGGTGGCCCTTGACATTCCCCTTTGTGACTATTCATCTATCCCCATGACTCTTCATCTACTCTATGAGTGTTACATCCAACTATTAACACTTGAACTTCCACTTGAAAAGATGTTACATACAATCTGCACATGTACCCATGTGAGACAAAATAGGCTTGAGCAAGCCATGCAAGACATCACTATGACTTAGACAACTATGGGAACACTAGCTCTTCAACATCCTCATAATGCTTGACAGTAGCAGACTAATGCAAAGCTTGGTGGTCTATGATGGTGTCCATGTACTCTATGGTGACATCTTTTTGGAAACGAACTCTTGCCTCTGAATCATCTGGGTACACTACTCTAGCTCCACTATGCAACTTGTCTGATAACATGCCCATCATTGTCTTGAGTGCGGATGGACCAGTGACATACTAGTGCATGGTGTCTGCACTGATCACCAAGTCTCAGTTGATGGCTATGTGTATCAACTCATCAAAGTACGAGTCAAGCTCTAGTCAGATTTGTGCCTTTGTATTTTCCTCGGTGACTGTCCCAATAGATGGGATCGCATGTGTGCGCACAACAACATCCATACTTGTGAATACCCGTGCATGGGAAGCCTGCAAACTAGTGATGAGCTACGAGAGCTCTTCATAGTTTTGGACCTGACTACAGATGTGTGCCTTCAGCTCGACCGCTCTAGGCTTCATCATCTTGAGCAAGTGTAACGGGGCTCCCTTGTATCTCATTGTCCATGTTTTTATGTAGTCAACAACAGTATGCACGTTTGACAAGATACGTGCTCTCCTAGAACATCCCTGCTACCAACTATTGAGATGGAAAACTCCCTTATGCACCAAAATTGGAATACAATGTCCGCATGACTGTCTCAAGGGACAATACTTCATCTAGTATTTCCTTCTTCAACTCTGCTTGGGTGGATGTTGGAACCAGTTTTCCTCCTTGCTTGGCCGTTTGTAACTCCTTAGCCATTCACTCGTTCTCAGTTATTAGGAAGCGAACACTTGAGCTAGTGGCTTCGGCATATGCTCTAGTAGCATCGGCCAATGCTACTGGATTTTTGCACACGTGAGACATGATCACTCGTTCCTCAAACTATGTAGGAGACATGTTATCATCTAGAGTAGACACTTTGTGATATTATACAACTCTATGATGCAACTCATCGAATGATTTGTTGTGCATCTCTCCTTCCAGATTATCTCCAAGGATCTTAGTGTCTCCTTGGTTGCTTGGTACTTTCTCTGCTTCTGGATCCGGTGAAGCTGGCAGGTCAACCTCTTGATGGTAAGGCATGAGGTCAATGTCTCGCTCTAACTCTTGCTGCTCCATATTTGTATCCATCTATTCAAGTGTTTGTTCAATCTCTTGAGCGAAGTCCTACTCCTGTGACTGCTCACCTTGTCCTCTTGGTGCCAAATATTCGGATAAGTATACCACCTATACGAGTGCAGTTCCATCTATCTGTATAGGTTGCGCCCCCTTCAATACCTGTTCTTGCTAAAATTCCTTCTCCTATTTGTGCAACTCTTGTTCCTTTCGGAGTTACTTCAACTCATGCAACTCGTTCTCTATTTCCTCCATTCTCCATTTTTATCTTTGCCTTTGTGCATTCCTCTTATTGCATTTTGCCTCTTCTCCTCTATTTCCAAAGCTACTTTTTGCACAAGTGGGTCTGCTATGAACTTGCAGCTTTGTTCCACCTCAGTGCTGGCGACAATATTCCTCTTGCCTTTGCCACGCGTCGTATGTTTACCTCAGTTGTTGTTGTTGCTTTTGGCGCTCTCCTGGATGCTGCTTCACGTTGCTTTGTTAACCATTCCACAACGATGTCAACTGGCTCATTGGGCCTGGAGAAGCTGTAACACTATCTCCTCGGGTCCTCCTCTGCCAAATGACATGCCCTGTGTATCCACTGAAAATGTACTCTCGCGTAGTGATATTTCATGATACAATCCTAGTCATACGAATTGAAGCTTCAGACATTGAAATGATATTTCTTGATCTCCTTTGTTTCGACATTTGCATGCTTGAGGTTCTGTATCTCATACAACTAGATATGTAATGAAAGAGTGGGCCAAGGTGCCTTCTTCTTCCAGTGTAGCCTAGCTGACAGTCTTGCTGAGATGTGGTATGATACTTCTTGCATGACCAGCTTGTCCATGGAAAACTTTGACAAAACATGCAGAGGCTTCTCCTCGTTGTACATCCATATGAAGGTGTCGAACGGTGAGGCATACCAATTTGGTATATCGATCAGTGAATCCACTGCTGCCTTTGACATGCAAGGTGGATTCTTCTCAAATATCATCTTGTACATCGGGGTGACAAAATGATTTGACAGTTGTGTGATAAATCCTCTAAAGTTGCATTCAGAAAAAAGTTTACAATAAGTTTTTAGAGAGGTTTATGCCGATGTCCACGCCCACCTCATGCCCAGGAACTCTTGATGGGCACAAATTTCATCCAAGATGTAGGTAGACATGTAGATTTCTACTTGCTAACCTTTGGGTAGTTTCTGAGATCTTGTGACCTGTTCCTTCAGCTTGTTAGCTAATATGACAGACTAGTTGCATGCTTTGCCTTCACTGGCCAGTTGGTCCAACATGATCACCCAAATCTACGAGAAGGTCTCCATGTTCTCTTGGCCATACAAGCGACATGCAAAGATGACCAAGTATTGATACGCCTTCTGTAGTATTTTCATCTTGTAAATATGGTTGGGTGTCATCCTGAATTTGGCCGACTCCTTTACCCACTTGTTCAAGATATCCCTAGAGTTGGAATTGCTGTTGGGCACACTGAAAGGTGTCTCCATGGTGATCATTGGATTCAAAAAATGATACATCTGCTGATAATCTTGTGCCCTGAAGGTAGCAATCTTAGTTCCATTAACACTTCTCAATGTCATTGTCTCGAGATCAGTGTGCGAGACAATCCAATGTATCATGTCCATGCATAGGAATGTGGGATACCTGCATGCAATCTGGTACAAGCTGGACTTGTGAATGTTCACATAAACTTGGAGGTCTTTGAGATCTTCCCCAAATGTGCCTGAGAATGCATCATTGATCTCTTGCCATTTCAAATTGATGTCTTTTTCTACAATTAGTTTTGTGTCTTCATAGATCGACAAACTTGTAGACACTCACTCAACTGCTGCTCCAGTTGCACTTCTTTCGGTGTCCTTTGATACTTCTCTCTTGGAGGCCATTGAACCTAAACTACTGAGAGATGGACGAACACCTGCTATATATGGAGACATGGTGACATGCATGGCAAGAAATATGTCATCTAAAAACAAAGAAAACTTGAGGGATGACATGCTACATACCTAGGGATTGATTGGCAAGGATTGCACAATTTTCACTAGGAGGCTGGGAGATTGGATACCAGAACTATGCAAAAGTAGTCCAAACTATCTGGAGGTTGGTTGGCTACTGGACTTATGTAATTCACAATCTAGAATAGCCTGTTGGGTGCTGGGATTTCGTAATGTGCAATTTTAGCTGGTAAGTGCCGCAGGCCCAGGGATTGCATTGTGTAATTTTATGGGCCAACAGTTACTACCTCTTAGAATTTCACAAGGCAAGACTCAAGGGCAGTCATTGGATAGAATTGTGCATTTTCTGGGAGGAAGGAAAAGCCTTCCTTCTCATAATTTTGCAATGCTTTCTTGGTGAGGCAGAGTCTGGGCCAAGGTTGCCTAGACTTGCCGATGAGCAACTGGAAGAAAATGTAGGTGTGAATAAGTGGCGATGCTGAGTGTAAGAAAAGGTGAATGATCATGCATGCAAAAGGTGAATGAAATATTCAAAAAATGGAACAACATGCATGTGTGTGAGATGAGTCGTCGAATCGGTGATCGTTCATGTAAAACGATGTCATGCATGTGAGAATAGTGAGATGCTAATGAAAAATTAAATGGTGCTAGTACAAGAGAATATGCAATTTAAATGATAGAAAACATCCACAGAAATCAAGCAGATAGCACTCACACAATCCAAAACACAAAAAGGGATAGAAACACTGCAAAAGACAAGTAAAGGGGACTTACCTGGAAATAGTTGAGCTGGATGTGTTGAAGACAGCTGGATGTGCTATGGGATGTCAGAGCTCCAAGATCGATGTGAAGAATGAGCTCTGAAGCCTCAAATAAATAAGTTTGAGGCTCATGATGCGCATGCCACAAATCTAGGAAAAAGCAACATTTGGAGGAAAGTTTCTAAACCAATCTTTGCATGTATTATCTAGCTACTAAAAATAGATCCCCAAAATATAGGGATGCTTTTTGAGTGTTGCTTTTTTCTATTTCGAGAAAAAGTAGCCCATGCATGCAAGTCAAGGTTTCTCAGTCCTAGGTGGAACCGGTCAACATGAGAGCACATGCAACAACTTGCTTGACTGAGGGGAAATTTTCATAGTTTTTGGGAGGAAGCTGGGCTGGTTTCCCAAAGGGTTTGCACAATTTCTGGGAGGAGTAGCTGACTGCTGCCTAGAATTGCACAATTTCTAGGCTTAGTAGTCCCACTGGGCCAGATTGTGCAATTTTCACTAGGAAGGTTGATTGACAGGATTGCACAGTTTCTGAGTCGAGTAGGCTGCTAGTCAAGATTGTGCAATTTCTAGAGGGAAGGATGGTTCCCCTACAGAATTGCACAATTTCTTGAGGGAGCTGCTTAGTTAGGAGGTGGACCATGTCTGGAGTAGCAACTTGTGAGGGGAGTGAAGCAAGCTATCACTCATAGGCTAGCAAGTTGCTAGAAAACCACTGAAGCTCATGTACTTGATAGTGCAAGACATGCTTCCAAGGATGGTTAGTAGGGAGGTTCCAAAACGAAGCGAAGGAAAAATTTTGGAGGGTGGTCGTAGCCACTAGAACATGTGGCACCACACTGGTAGAAATCCAGCTCCCTGAATGGACCTTGTTCATGAAAAACAAGTCTAACACCTCCGGAAGTATTGTTCAGTTCTCTGTTCATCTTGGTTTTTTCACTTGCTTGATTGTAAGATGTAACATCTACCAAGCTCTTGGTCGATTGACACACATTCCAAGACAAGTCAATACAGTTGTTTCGATTGGGAATGAGGGCTATATTGGTGCAATTAAGTATAGTCATCAGAGCTTTAGTTTCATCTCTGGCGTTTCTCTACTGCCAGCGAGCTTGGACAGTACCTCGATGGAGTCACGCAGGAACACAAGCATCACTCCACTTCCAGCGAGCCTGGTCATTACCCCGACAGAGTTAATTGCATCACCTCTCTATGCAAGAAGCCTTTCTCTTCTTTCGCCTTATTCATTTTTCATTTTTTTCAAAAAGTTCACCTTCATTATTTCATTTTTCATAAGTGTGCGTAACAGTTATTCATTTCAAAGGCGGAAGAGGCATCCTGACTTATTGAGAGCAACAGAGGTTCTTCTTTCAGAGAAGTAGTTTATATATACCTCTGATGTGCTTTTTAAGGTTTTCCCCCCACCTTACTCTAATTGACTAAGATGAGAAGGGTTAACCTAATTTTTTTTACTACAGTAGGTGACTCTAGTTAGCACACAAGCGTTGTGTTTTCACCAAGGTTCACTTCGAACAATACGCATTTTCCATCAATGTATCATGTAATGAAGATAACAAGTTATTCATACAGAAGCAAGACAATAGATAGCCAAGTATTGATGACTACACAAGTCCTCTTGTACTTTACCCATCTTGTTTCAAGAGTCATGCATGGTTTCATGCAAAACTAACCTACGAGCACAAAACAAGCAAACAAACACAAAACAAAGTGAAAGCATAAGTAAATGCGAAATCAACATAAGTAAGCCAACATGCATGCAAGCAAACAAGCATGCAAGGTAAGAAGCAAACACACATTCAAGCAAACAAACCAAAAGCAAACACTACCCCTACTCCTAAGCTAATGGTAAATGGGCATGATCACATCAATTGATACTTCCAATGCATCCACCGACGCATTGGTCGACCCATGTTGGTGAAGGCATGGTTCATGAACATCATAGTTGTGCGAACCAACAAAGAAGAAAGATATAACAATGAATATAAACACACTCCAAGTTTAAAAGTGTCCACAGAACATAAGTGAGTGCAAGTGTATGGCATACAATCCATGGAATTATCATAGTTCTATGCGACACTGCGTGCAACTGTTAAGCATATGCATACTGTTGAATGTGACATCCAAGCAAATGAAAGAAATAAAGACAACTTGTGTCATGCACGTGTGCTTGCTATGTAAGATTCCTCCAATGCATGAGTGAGGGGATCGTGTAGTTCGAGTGGAGGAATCATGATCTATGTGTGAGATTGATATTGAATGCATACTGATGAGTGATGGTGAGCCTTGGGTGTTTCAACAATTTCTTCATCGGAAGCAAAACCAACCTCGGGACAACAAGGGTCTGACATAACCATCAGCTTGGGTTGAAGTGCCTCGACAGTTTGTGGGTCTTTGACTTCATCGAAAGATAGATCATCATAAATAGGTGGCTTGGAAAAATATTTTTCTGTAGAATCATCATCATGATCGAATACGAGATTAAATAGATCATGACAGTTATGGTCAGCAAAATCAATGATTTCATCGACATCCTCATGATCTGATAAATCAAACAGAGGGGTAGATGAGAAGCAGACAAATTCGCCCTCTATGTTTCCAACAAAAGAAGATGAAAATTCAAGTGGATTTTCAATGAATATTTTATCCTCTTCGTTGTTGGATGATGGACTAACATCTAGTGTGTTCTACTACTGATCAATAATGGGTGCATCCATAGATTGAGATACACATGTGAAATCATGGATGGCAGAATCACCAAAGATGTTAGGAAAGAATGGAGGAGGCTTGGACGGAAGGGAGTCATCCTTCACTGAGGAATGATGCTCAAGCTCCTAGTCATACTCTTCATGAATGACAATGCATGTTGGTTGTGCAACACTAACTCCGTCGATGGCTTGATCCTTGTTCACAAAAAGTGTAGAGTCCAGAATGGAAGAAAAAAATACAATGTCATCCAGAGGATCAACCATGTACGAAGACGGAGGATGAGGTACAAAATACGTGTGAGAACCCAATGGAGTCACAACCAAGCTTGCACAAAAATTAGAAGGAGAGATGTCGGGAGGATGTGATGATTGAATAGATGTGTCTACATGCTCTCCCACTGTTGGCCCTCAATTTTGCTTATTAAAAATCCAATTAATTTCCATCATATTCCACCTTACATCATCCATATATACCTTATTTTGACCTTATTATGAATATTCAGGTAAATAAATTATTTTTTTAAATTTTTAGATATTTTTGCAAAAATTGGGTTTTAAGAGTAGTTTTGGACAGAACTGGAAATTCTCGTAATAGCTCCATTAAAGTGATATATGCAGGACACGTGGGTTTGAGCTAAATACATATTTGGAAATATTACAAACCAAGGATCGATGAACAACTATTGGCTCGGTCAAAATGAGAAAATACAGGCCTGTTCAACGCTGGTCAAACTTGACTCATCACCCAGAAATCCCTATTAAGAAGGGGTAGTTTTAGGGTTTTTTTGAATTTTTCTAGAAATTTTATTGTAACTGATGGATGGCTTCAACTTGATGAAGTGGGATAACATTAATTATGGTTGTTTAAGATTTTTTAGCTTATATGGTTATTATTTTTCCTATTTAAGGAGAGACATTCATAGTTAGACTATGTAGAAAAACTTATTATTTTGAGATAATTAAAGACAAAGCTTTTGTTTCATGATTTATTTGTGTTTGTTGGAGTGAATGAGTTGTTGTACCTGAGTATTTTAGTAGTGTATTAGCAAGGTTGGAGGCCCCCCATACCAAGCTAAGTACACTTTGTTTTATGATGTTCATATTTGTGCATATGCTAGTTTAATTCTCCATGTTTATTATATTCATTTTCTGTAAATATTTGTAAATATCTTTAATGTGAATTCATTTTATAGAACATGTTTAGTGAGGATTGCTTCATTTAAGTAATTATCTTAAATGTGGAAGGACAACCAAGTCTCTTTAAAAGAGCCTCTTCTCTGTGAGCTAGGACTAAGATTGAACAAGCTTCACTTCTTTCAAGCTTTCTTAGATTAAGTTCTTATGCTTTCATTACATTCTTTTGTGCTTACTTAGATATTGGCAATGTCATTATAGAATTGTTGAGGGAGGACAACCAAGTCTCTTTAAAAGATCCTCTTCCTTGTTTTTCTAAAATAGTGTAATTTCATTGACCAATAATGCATGATTTTATGAAATAGACTTAAATGTTTTTGCTTAGTTATGTAGAATGATTTATATTTGTATATGGAAATCTATTCTCATAACTACTTTCTATATTAGTTCTTATCCAAAATCCATATATTGTGGTTTTCTTCTATGATTACCAACCTGGATTGATAGTAAAATACATGTCTTAATTTACACAATAAATTGGTCTGAAATTTTTGGCACTGTTTCTGGGGAAGCATATTTTGGATATAATGAATTAGGAATATTATTTGGAAAAATAAAAATAAAAAAAAACAAAAACATAGAAAAAAACATAGATAGGATTTTTCATTATGGTCATTTATGCCTAGATATAGAGATGAAAAGGGTAGATACATAAAACAAGACCTCCCAACTACTAAACCATTGGTAGAAGTAGGTCTGCCTCCATTTGAATTAACTACACCAATTGTTGGAAAACTAACGTCTAGGACAAAGGTTAACTCTTTTTGAAAGATGAACTTTGTTAGCTTATGAAGTGAAAAGAAGACAAAAACAAACAGAAATACCTTCCATAGGAAAACAAAGAGAAACAAGAAAACCAATTGATCATCCTATTCTTTAACAAATAGATAAACCTATATTTGAACGCATAGAACAAGTTGAATCTCAAATTTCTATTGAAACAATTGAAACTACTAAAAAAGATAGGGTGGAAGAAGGGCAAGGATCTACCATCCTCACTACAGAACAAAGGTTACAATATGAAAAACAAAAAAAAGAATGGAAAAGAAGAAGAGAAGAAGAGACGAGAAGAGAAGCAGAAAGGAAAAGAGAAGAAGATCTCAAAAGAGAATATGATCATACAAGAAGACAAGATGAAGAAAATTATGAAGAAGCTACTTTTGGATTTCGAATTGTGGATACTAGAGCAATTCTAGGAGAAGAAGTAAAAATGAAGAATATTCCACCTTTAGTTTTACCAAATTTCTATGGAATGTCTACTGAAGATTCTGATTCGTTCATGTTCAAATTTGATATCTTATGTAGAAATTATGGTTATACTGATGATACACATAAGCTTCATCTTTTTCTTGCTACTCTTAAAACAATTGCATTAAAATGGTTTATGGGATTATGAGAACACTCTGTTACTTCTTGGGAAGAAATGAAGAAATTTTTTCTTAAGAAATATTAAGGCTATTGTAGGTCCAGAGATTCAAAATAAGATATTTTTAGAATGTCACAGTAAGAATATGAGAGTTTGGAGGAATATTTGGAATGATTTCTTTACAACTTGCAAAAATACAAACAACATTCTCTAAATTGTGATACCATTTAAACAATTTTTCTTAAAGGAATAAGATATGAGTATCTTGATATTCTCAATGAGATGGGTAAAGGAGATATTTCATACATACCATTTAATGAAATAGTTGAACTATGCCAAAAGTACTCTAGAGGTATATCCAAAACAGGAAAAAGAGATGTAACTTCTAGAGCTTCTAAATCTGCAGCAGGAGGAGTGACAACAACAAAAAAGGGAGTTTTTTAGAAAAATTTAAAACATATATTTTTAGTACCTTAGGAACACATGTTGATGTATTAAAAGCAAAGAGGCAACAAGAAGAATAAGAACAAACAATGCCAATCTTTTGTCCTAAGTGTAGGAAGAAGCATCTTTTATGAGAATGTCCTTTGGATAATATACATGTTTGTGGACTATGTACAGAAAATCATGTTACAGATGTTTGTCCAACATTAAAAGAGTTGCAAGCAAGTAAAATAGAAGAAACTCAAGGATTTTATTATATGGCACCAAGAAGAGCTTGGCAACCATGTTTTGCAAGTACATCTCAACAATTTCCTCAATAAATTCCCAAAGATTTTCAATATCAAAATTCATGGAATACTCCTATGCCATGGCAGGTTTGGCCTCATCAGCAAAGCCAAAACCAACCTTCACAAAGTTGGAAAGGATATTATTATGGAGCCTAATCTCCTCAACAATTTTAGCCTCAACAATATCAATCTTATCCATGATATCAACAACCATATCCTCAACAATCATTTCCATATCAACAATTCCAGGAATCCACTCAATCAAATCCATTTAAACAACAATCAACGCCTACACTAACTCAACCTCAACAGCTTCAACTGCCTTCTAATTAACCACCACCCAGATCAACTCAATTACTAGCTTAGTTGGTAGCAAATCCAAGTAATAGAGTAGAAAGGCCAGCATATAATATGGAAGAAACAACATTTTTTCCTACATATTCTATTCTTCCTATTCAAGAAATCCACTTGATGTTTGGAAAAGTACTAGAAAAATAATCTCCACCAATCATAGAAAAACAAGTTGAAGAAGGAGAACAATCCAAAAAATCTAATCCAATGAATCAAATTCAGAAAAATAAAATAGTTATGACTCAAACACCACCTTTCCCATAAAGGTTAAAGGATCATACACCATCAATTTCTATTCCTGAATTTGATTTTGTAGATGAATTATAGAATGCTTATGCCAAAATTCCTCTGTTGCAAGCTATTAAGGAAATTCAAATTTATAGAAAAACAATAAAGGAATTATGCATTAAGAAAACTTGTAGAAAGAAAAAAGATTCACCCACAATTCAAGTCACTAGCAAATTAGCTAGTCTCATGTCTACAAAAACAACAATTGAAAAATATATTGATCCTCAAATACTTATGGTTACCATTTCAATCAATAAATTTTTAGTTCCTAAAACTTTAATTGATCTAGGAGCTGCTATAAATGTCATGACAACATAAACTATGAAGTATTTAAAATTGCCAAACATCTGACTTACTACTATAATTTTAGAACTAGCAAATAGATCTAAAGTTGTATCGGAAGGAACGCTTGGGAATATCATTGTTTCTTTACATTCATAGGAATACCCTATAGACTCTTTGATCTTGAAACCAAAAACAAATCTAGGATGCCATCCTTTAATTATTGGAAAACCATGGTTAGCCACAACAGATGCCTTCATTGGATGTATAACAGGAAGCATGATCATAGCACACGGAGATGAAAGGAAACATATTACGCGCTATCCTCCTGCTTAATCTGCTTCTTTACTATCATGGCTTGATGATGAACAAGAAAACACTAAGCCTATTTTAAGCATCAATAAAGCCTTTAATTTTAGATAAGAGGAAGAAAACGAAAATTTAATAGACCTTTTTATCTCAGAAGCTAATTTTTCTGAGCAGCTAAGAATAACATAATATGAAGCTGCAAATCATCTTTTAAATCAATGTTTTCAGGAAAAATATACTATTCAATTATGTAGAATTCATTTGAAAGCATTTTTCCTATCAACTCAATTACCAATTCTCAGAGAAAAACTATTGAAATCAATCCAGGAAAGAATCTAAATATTGGTAATAATCTACAATCATCACAAAAACAACAGGTAATTTCGTTTATTACAGAAATATTCAAAAGCTTTTTCCTAGGATTATATAGACATGCAAGGAATTCATCCAAAGACATGTATTCACCATATCTATACTGATGATCAAATACAACCAGTGAGACAACCACAAAGAAGAATGAACCCTATGATGAAAGAAATAGTGAAAGAGGAATTGCAAAAACTATTCTAAGTAGGATTCATCTATCCTATTTTAGATAGTCAATGGGTTTCACCCTTAGTTGTGGTGCCAAAAAAAATGGAAAATGGAGAATATGTGTAGACTATAGGGAATTGAATAAAGCCACATTAAAAGATCACTTCCCATTACCATTCGTTGACCAAGTACTAGATTCATTAGCTGGAAAGAAATTCTTTTATTTTCTAGATGGATTTAGTGGATATAATCAAATTAAGATTGCATTAGAGGACCAAGATAAAACCACATTTACTTGCCCATGGGGAACATATGCATATAATGTTTTTCCCTTTGGGTTATGTATTGTACCTGCTACTTTTCAAAGAGTAGTTCTTGCAATCTTTACTAATCTAATCCATGAATGTGTAAAGGTTTACATGGATGATTTTACTGTATATGGAGATACATTTGATGGTTGTTTGAATAATCTTGATTTCTTTTAAAGAGATGCATAGAGACAAACCTATCCCTCAACAAAGAGAAATGTTTTATGATGTTAACTGAAGGGATAGTGTTGGGACACCACATTTCTTCTTATGGAATCAAGGTAGACCCAACAAAGATACAAGTTACTGTAAACTTAATGCCACCAAAAACACATAAAGAAGTAAGAAGTTTCTTGGGATATGCAAGCTACTACAGAAGATTCATTGAAAACTCCAGTAAGATAGATTTACCCTTGTTTAAATTACTTGCAAAAGACATTGAGTTTCAATGGACTACAAATTGTCAAAATGCATTTGAAAAATTGAAAGAAAAATGATCTATAACATCCATTCTCAAAGGACCAAATTGGTCATTACCATTCCATATATCTAATGATGCATCAGACATAATAATAGGAGCATCTTTAGGACAAAAAGAAAATCAGTTTAACTATGCCATATATTTTATAAGCAAAAACTTAACTCCAACAGGATTAAACTACACAATGATAGAAAAAGAAATGCTAGTTGTTGTCCATCCTATCAGTAAATTTAGGCAATATATAACAGGTTATAGTGTATTTGTCCATACAGATCATTTATCCATTAAATATCGAATGAACAAAACAATTACCAATGGCAAAATTACCAGATGGTAGTTATTAATGGAAGAATTCAATATCACTGTTTTAGATCGACCAGTGAGAGATAACCAAGTAGCATAATTTCTATCAAGACTTCATTCTTCTGGTGATCTTACACCCATGTCAGATAACTTCCCTGATGGACATCTATTTTCTATAACAAGTAAAACCCTATGCTTTGCAGATATAGATAATTATATATCATCTAAAATCTTACCATCACCTTTTTTTTTTTAGGTAGGTAAGCACCCGCAGGGGATTTGAACCAGTGACCTATCACAAGGAGTGCCTTAACAGTGCACCCATTCACCATCAATCCAAAGACCCATGGGCTCTTACCATCACATTTCACTAGCAAGCAGGAAAAGAAAATAATTAGAGACAGTGCAAGATACAGTTGGATTAATGGAGATATTTTCTACACAGGACCTAATATTATAATTAGAAAATGTATAGGAGAAGATTAAATCATTTTGTCGATGGTGCTAGACCCACCAACATGTCAGAGCATCTCCCCGGTAAGAATTTCCAATTAGACCTCAGACCGTTTGGTGTAGGAGTCCCAACAGTGGGTTGTATGGTAATGCCTTGACCACGATTTCGCACAGAGGCAAGTAAGATAAATCTGTTGGTAGCAAGGGTGTGATAGTTGTAGCAAGCCAAGGAAGGTGCATGCGAGGTTCTAACACACAGGGGTTGAGATAATTGTGCCCCTTGGAAACCTGTGATAGCACGCAGTTAAGAAGGGAACACACGAGCAAAGATACATCACAACATGGAAGGAAAGTTAGTAGGCAATCCAAAGTGATGGTTAAACCAACAACACATTTTAGAAAGATTCATACATACATACAGATAGCTATACATGCATGCGTAAGCAAACCAATACATATATCATTTAGAGTAAACCAGATAGCATAGAATACAATACAACATATGCCTGAAATGTGTTGGCTCTTGTTATATAAGAAGTGTAAGTCCCAGGCATACAATACATCCATGTCCAACCACTAGTCCTGATAGTGGAACATTATAGCCACAACCACCTGAGATGTACTAGATTTGTGCAGTGGAGGAGCCAAGGCTCATTATAATATTGTCCAAGCTCTCTCCAAGATAGTCTTATCGGAACCTTGGCTAACCAAAGCATATACAATGAGTTATGAGGGACTATTTATAGCAAAGGGTGGGGTGACCCTTGACATTCCCCTTCATGACAGTTCAACTACCCTCATGACTGTTCATCTACTCTATGACTGTTACATCCAACTATCACAACTTGACTTCACTTGACACGAATTTACATTACAATGCACATGTACCCATGTGATACAAAATGGCTTGAGCAAGCCATGCTAGAAATCACTTTGACTTAGGCAACCATGGAATTCCAACTCCTCAACATCCTCGTGATGATAAACAGTAACATACTGATTCCAAGATCAGTAGTGCTTGATGGTGTTCGTGTGCTCCAAGGTGACATCTTTCTGGAACTTGTCTCTTGCCTCCATAGCATCCAGGTACACTTCTCGGGCTCCTCTGTCCAACTTGTCTGTAAGCATGCACATCATTGTCTTCAATGCAGCTGGGCCAACAACATACTTGTGCATGATGTCTGCACTGATGGGCAACTCTAGCTGGTAGAAATGCACATCAACTCATTGAAGTACAAGTCAAGCTCTAGTAAAACCTATGCCTTTGTCTTCACCAAGGTGAGAGTCTTAATAGATGGGATCGCATGTGCACTCACCACAACATTCATACTCTTGAAAACATGTGCATGGGAAGCCTATATCCTAGTGACGAGTTGCGAGAGCTCTTCATAGTTCCGTAACTGACTCTGGATACGTTCCTTCAGCTCGATCGCACTGGCCTTCATCATCTTAGGCAAGTGAAGCGGGGCTCCCTTGTATCTCATCATCCATGCTTGTATGTAATCAACTGCAGCATGAAAGTTCGTCACGATACATGCTCTTCTAACACATCGTTGTTGCCATCTATTGAGATGGATGACTGCTTTATGCATGGTGCCAAACTTGGAGTACAACGCTCCCATAACTGTGTCAAGGGACAATACTTCATCTAGTATTTTCTTCTTTAGTTCAGCTTGGGCCGATGCTATCACCAACTCTCCTCCTTGCTTGGCCGTCTATAGTTCCTTAGCCATTCGCTCATTCTCAACTATTAGAAAGTGATCAGTTGAACTAGTGGATTTTTCATACACTCTAGTTGCATTGGCCAAGGCTGTTGGATGTTTGCGCACGTCAGACATGATCACTCATTCCTCAATTTGTGTAGGATTTTATGATCATCCAGAGTCGACAATCTACGAGACTGCAGAACTCTATGTTGAGACTCATCGAATGAGATGTTGTGCATCTCTTCTTCGGTTGATCTTCGAGGATCTCAGTGCTTCCTCGTCACTTGAGACTTGCTCATCATCTCTATGCGGTGAAGGAGATAAGTTGACCTCTTGGTGATGAGGCATAAAGTCAATGTCCTATTCTGATTCTAGTTTTTCCATATCCATATCCAAGTTTTGAAGTGCTTGTTATATATCATGAGTGAAGTCCTGCTCATGTGATGGTTCTTCCTATTTGCCTGATGCCAACTGTTATGATGAGTTATACGGGCACTGTTCATCTATTTGCACATGTTGTGACCCCTGCTGTACCTACTAACGCTGCGCTTTCCTCTCCTGTTTTCCCAACTCTTGTTCCTTCTGAAGTTGCTCCTTCAGTTTGTTATCACAAAATCATGTACTGACGGCTGCTAATCAGTTAGAATCTATGTAACTATTTCAGACCAAACTCTTGGCTAAGGATTAGCCTCCCTAACCTGAGAGGGCTCTCTCAAAATAAACTACTGATTATGATTAACACTAAGAGGGCTAACTCTTGAAATGAGAACTTTAATAAACATGATGGTTGGAAATACAACATAAGATTTCTTCCATTGGGCTCATCGAGTCAAACACCATTCCAGTAAGCTATTAACTACTCATTCATGGAAGTCAAGGCATGTAATGTCTAAACACTCAAAACATTTCTCAAATGAACCTCAACTCATAAATATACACAGGAAATTTGAGCACTAGGTGAATTCAGAGTGATTGTATATCTATAGAGCTATAAAATATAAAGGATAAGACAAAACCACATACATTTGAGCATTTGAACAAAGTATGAATCTTGAGAAGAAAAAGTAGTCTTTCTGTTACTGTAAAAAGTCTTTTACATAAGCCAATATAAACTCTGTTTTTTCATAAACATCCAACCCCGATTACATAGAAGATTCAGCTATATATAACATCCTTATTCTAACTAATCGATATTCCTCCTCCCGCATGAGGGGAATTCGATTCTGCCTATGATGACACCTGCTAACTTTTAACTAACTAATAATTACAGCTAACTATTAATTGACAGCGCTGGAATCCTAAAACAATTAAAATTTTAATTCTACTAGATCTTCTAGACTTCTAAATCAAATAGGACTTGAATTCTATAATAGCCTTGATCTTCAATCATTTTCATTCTCTGACATCTAGAGTTTGGCTGAGATAGCTGTGATGAATCTTTAATGCTCCATGTTTGTCTTCAATGACACATCTTTTCTGTTACCCTGAAACATAGGCCCCTGTTTGTCGGTCCTTGATGTGCTGTTCCATTTTGGTCGTCCAACATTAGAAAGCAAATAACTAAGATCCAGTTGTTGATTCTTCATGAGGGATATGCGCCTTGGTCTTAGCAAATGTGTTCTTCCAATAATATCCTCTGACTTCGCATAACCCAGCTGTGCAAGAATACTTCTAACCTCTTCTTCTGAGATGCCTTAATGATAGAAATGACTCTATCTGTGACTTGAGACCTGTCCAAAAAGGTGCCCTTCGCTTCTTCATAGTGCCTTTGATGTTTCGTAGAAAATCTGTCAATTGATTTCCTCTCTTCCTTTCCGCAAGTGAAGCTGCCACGCCAGCATATATGTGCACAGCAGGAAGATTGAATTCATAGATTATTTTAAAAGTTAGATCAAAGTTTTTTCCTCGACAAGAGTCTCAGCAACTTCAGATCTTCTTCTAAAAGTTTCAGGATCATTGGGATTTCCAAAAAGAGAATGCTTCCATGGAGGGCCATCCGCATCATTGAAAAATCGCACTACATCCATCTGATGAGCAACATACTGAACATCTGCAACATTGCCACTGCGAGAAGCAACCTGGAAAGCACTTTTTAAACGACCACACACCACACATGCCAAAACCTTCCTGTGGCTACTCTTTAGCATATCTATAAGCTTATCTGTCCATTCTTATGTTTATTAGCAAATACATTAATAGCTGCCCCGAGCACCTGGTCCCATCCACCATCATCAACACATATACCGACTGTTATAGCCACGCTCTATATCTGGAAGTGATCTGCTGTTCAAATCGAAAGCCTTTGATCCAGAATGTTTAACACAACCACATATTGCGCTCACTTTCTTATATTCAAGATCTTTTCAAACTTATCTCACATTGTTCCTAGGTCCTCCCTTCATGAAGAGTGGTCACTCTGTAGCCCACTTTATCAAGATGCTTTGCTAAAGAATCAACGGTCTTCTTTGCGTTGATAAAAACAATTGTTGTCTTATCTCCCAAGTCATTTAACAATCTCTCTAGTCTTGACATCTTCTCACCGTCCTTCAACATCATCACATGTTTAGTTATAAGTTCAGTTTCTTTGCCAGCAGGACCTATGGTAACCGCAACAGGATTTCTACGATACTTGCGAGCTAACCGTTCCACATTAGGTGGCATTGTTGCACTGAAAAGAAACATAGAAGCTTTTCTTGATGATGCACTGCCATCATCAGATATGTGAACCTGTTCATTGTTTCTCTCTACTAGATGAACCGTAGATTTGGAATCCTTGTCAATTTGCTTAATCGCAACCAACCACCTTCGTAGTGCCTGGACCCTCTCGATTCCCCTAACAAACAGAGCAACCTCTTCCAATCTTCTCACAACAAGTTTGAAGCTATTTGGGTTTCGTACAGAGATACGATCTTGGAAGAGTTCGGCCCCTTCAATGACGGCTTGGCCAGCATGTTGAACAACGGTTCCGGCATAGTTTTTTTTTTACCGTGTCTTGTAATTGTGAAGTGTCATCATCCATTGCTTCACTAGTCCGTGAGACTGGAGCCATTGCTACTTCAATATCCCATATGAACACTTCACGACCAAGACCTCCTGAAGCAACAATATTGCTATTTTTTGATGCCGCTGCAAGGCATGTAACATAATCAGAATGTTGACGAAGAGTTCTGGTGCAGACACCATCAGAGAAAGGACGCCAGGTCTTGAGAGTAGTGTCTAAAGAACAAGAAACAAATCCTCTATATATCCTCTTTTCGTCCAGCTCCTCATCCTCATTCTCAGGCTTCAAGTTGCTTGAAGGCATAGCATCTAAAACTCCAACAACTTGTGACTCAAAACCCATGTCAATCATGCGATCTGCTTCATCCAGAACAACATAGTTACATTGATTCAGGATAGCATATCTTCTTTCAAGACAGTCAAGCAGACGACCAGGTGTTGCTATTACAATTTCACACCCTTGGCGCAATTTGAATCCATTTGACCCGACAACACTAATTTTTTCCATATCTTGAGAAATATAAGCCCAAAAGCACAATCTTGATAGAGACGAAACAAGGGACTTTCATCCACAGGAACCTGTAAAGGGACTACCACCAAAAAATGAAACAAGAGTCTGATGAAATAGGTATCATGATGATCCATAATGATAGAAGAATACGACTTTTCAGAACCATTAAGACCATTTTATGAACTGTACGAAAAGGACTCTGAAACTGTAAACTCTTTCATAACCATTCATACCAGTCCAGCTTCTTGAAGAGTTAGACAAATTCAAACCAAAGCCAATATATTCTGCAAGGGGCATTTTCCTATCCATCTGAGTGCAATGACTATAGGCTTTTATCTGACAGTCATCCTTGGCATGAGACCGTTCACTCTCGAACTGGAAACCTTTCTTCTATTATACACCTGTGTGCTTTTCCTTCTTATAATTGGCACCTTTTTCAAAAGCCACCTTTCTATTAACCTCAACTGTCATTGACAGTGGAACTGACTGAGGATTTTTATCCTGGTTAACAAGCTTTAAACTCTCACTAGAAGGCAAGCAAGCCTGTAGCCATAACTCAGATGAATTACAAACTTCACCATCAATTTGCCGAAACAGGCTTTTCTTTGCATATATCATATTCCCACAGAACTCATAGGAGACAAAAGTGATATGGGTGAGCAATGGTTTCGGACAAATCCCTAATTCCATAGCGCATCCAGTGCAAATTATGAATTATGCGCTACTGAAATCACCTAAATATTTTGCGCTGCGAAACTGCTAAAAGGGTTCATGTGCTTATTTGCAGACATTTAGCATCGAAATTTTGTCAGTGATAACACAGTTCATGCAACTCCTTTTCTCCCTCCATTCTTCTCTTCTCCCTCTGCCTTTGCGCAATTCGCTTGTCACGCTCTAACCTCTTCGCTTCTATAGCAATAGATGATTTTTATACCAATGGGTATTCTCGGAACTTGCAGCTTTTCTCTTCCTCCATGTGATTGAAAATATTCCTCTTTCCCTTATCCGGCACTGGTATGCTTGCCTCTACTATTACTGGTGTTGGTGCTGGTGTTTTCTGGGATGATGATTCACATTGTTTCGATAAGCATTGCATAATGAAGCCAACCTATTCATTAGGTTTGGAGAAACTGTAGCAAAATCTCTATGGGTCCTCCTTGGCCCAATGAAATGTCCCATGGATCCAGTTGAACTATACTCTCATGTAGTGATCCTTCACAATTCAATGTGGGTCATATGGATTGTAGCTTCAAAGGTTGAATGGATAGTTCTTCATCAGTTCTGCTTCGACATCCACTTGCTTGATACTCTGGATCTCATATAACCCAATCTGCAATTGAAGAGATGGCTAAGGTTCCTTCTTCTTCCGGTGCAGTCTAGATGTCAATCCTGCCGAGATGTGATATGATTCTTCCTGCATGACGAGTATGTCCAAGGCAAACTTCTATAGAACATGCAAAGGCTTCCTCGTGATGAACATTCGGATGAAGGTTTTGGATGGTGAGGCATACCAATCAGCAATGTCTATTAGTGCCTCCATTACTTCCTTCGACATGTAGTATAGATCTTGTTCGAATATCATCTTGTAGACTGGGGTGACAAAATGATTGGACAACTGTATGATTACTCCTCTGAAGCTGCATTCGGACAACAACTTGCGATATGTGTTCACAACAGTCTCTGCCAATGACCATGCCCACTACAAGCCCAGGAACTCCTGTCGGGCATAGATTTCATCTATGATTTAGGCAGACATGTAAATCTCCGCTTGCATACCTCTTGGTGATTGTCAAGCCTTCGTTACATGTTCCTTAATATGATGAGCCAACATGATGGACCAGTTACATGGTTTGCCCTCTATGGCCAGTTGGTCCAGTGCGATCAACCAACTTTGTGGGAAGATTTTCGTCCTTTCTTGGACACATAATCAACATGCAAATATGACCAAGTATTGATACACCTTCCGTAGTATCTTCATCTTATAGATGTGGTTAGGTGTCATCCTGAATCTAGCTGGCTCATTTACCCAGTTCTTCAGAATGTCTTCGGAGTTGGCACTGCTGCTGAGTAAGCTGAAAGGAGTCTCCATGATAGTCACGGGCTTCGACATCTAATACATCTCATCATAATCCTGTACCCAGATGATGGCAATATTCATCTCACTAACACTTCTAAGATTCATCATATTGGGATTAGTGTGCGAGACAATCCAGTATATCATATACGCACATGGGAATGCGAGTTATCTTCATGTAATCCGATACAAGCTGGACTTGTGAATGTTCACATACACCTAACAGTATTCAAGGTCTTCCCTAAAAGTGCCTGCAAATGCTTCATTGACCTCTTGCCATTTCAGCCTGATGTCCTTGTCTAGAAACAACTTGGTGTCTTTATAGATTGGTAGATATGCGGGCACCTTCTCAACTGTTTCTCAAGTTGCACTTCCAATAGTGTCCTTTGATCCTGCTCTCTTGGAAGCCATTGGTCCTGTAATTCTAAGAGGTGGCTGAACACCTAAAAGATCTCGAGACAAAGTAACATTCATGGCAAGAAATCTGTCAGCGAAAACCAAATGAAATTCGGGGAATGACATAACACATATCTGGGGACCGATACACAAAGATTGTGAAATTTCTTCTGGGACGCTGGGTGATTGGCTGCCAAAACTGCACAAAAGATAGTTTGGGTTATCTAGGAGGTAATATTGGCTGCTGGATTTGAATAATTCGTATTCCAGGCTTACTGCTGACTACTGTGATTGCGCAATGCACAATTCCATCTGGAAATGACTGCAGGCTCAAGGACTGCATTTCGCAATTTTTTGGGCCAGTAGTCACTGACCCTTAGAAATGCAAAAAACAGTCCTAGAGGATAGTGTCTGGTAAGAAATGCACATTTATGGAGAGGAATACAGAGCCTTCCTCCCCTAGATTACGCAATGCTATCTGGGTGAGACAGAGTCTAGGCTAAGGCTACCCAGGCCTACCGATGGGAAACTGAAAGAAAAATCTGAAAGTGAATGCATGGCGACACTAAGTGAAAGCAGAAGTGATTGATCGTGCATAAAAACATTGAATGAAAGATTCAGTTAAAAGGTCAACATGCATGTGGGTGAAACGAGTTGCCGAATCAACGATCGCTCGTGTAAAACAGTTTCATGCATGCGACAACAGTGAGATAGCAATGAAAATAGTAACGGTGCTAGTACATGCTAGTATGCATGTAAATTGCAACAATTGTTCAAATAAATCAAGCAAACAACACTCACACAAGTGAAAATGCAAAAAACAACAAAAATGCTGAAAATGTCAAGTTGAGACCACTTACCCGTGAATAGCTGAGCTAGATGTGTCGAAGAGTGTTGGATGTGCTATGGGATGTCAGAGTTGCAAGATCGATGTGAAAAAATGAGCTCTAATGTGTGGAATAAATAAGTTTTAGCTCCTGACACACATGCCACAAATTTAGGAAAAAGTGATACTTTGAGGAAAGTTTCTAGAACAAACTTTACATGTAACTTTCGACTGCTAAAAATAGCTCCATGAATCATAGGATGCCTTATGAATGTTTCCTTTTTCCATTCCAGGAAAAGCAAGCCATGCATGCAAGTCAAGTTTCATTGGTCCTGGGTGGAACTAGTCAACACAACTGCTCATGCATGAGGTTGCCCAACTACTGGTAGGAAATGCACATTTCTAGCTGGGAGATGGGCTGGCTACTTAGGAGATTTGTGAAATTCCTGCGCAGAGCAACCAACTATTGCTTAGGATTACACAATTCTTGCGCTGAGTAGGTCTGCAGGGAAAGATTGTGTAGTTTTCTGGGTGAAGCCTGACTGACAGGATTGTGCAATTCTGGAGCCCAGCAGGTTTCCAAATAGAATTGCGAAATTTATGGAGGGAAGGCTGGTTTCCCTCTAGAATTATGCAATTTCTTGGGGGCGTTTCTCAGTGTGTAGTTGGACCAAGTCTGGGTGTTCAGCTTATGAGGGAATGCATCAAGCTTTGATTAATAGGCCGTCTTTCTGCAAGAAAAACATTGAAGCTTGTGTACTTGACGAAGCAATACAATTTGTTGTGAAAAGTTTGTAGAGAGGCTCCAAAATGAAGTTAAGGTAAAATTTTGGAGGGTGGTTGTAGCCACTACAACACTTGGTGACAGACTGGTAGAACTGCAGCTCTCTGAATGGACCTTGTTCGTGAAAAGCAAGTCTAAGACCTCTGGAAGTATTGTTTAGTTCTCAATTCATCTTGGTTTCAGACTAGATTGATTGTAAGATGTAGCATCTGCTAAGATCTTGGTCGATTGACACAGATTCCAAGCCAAGGTAACATAGTTGTTTCGATTGGGGTTGAGGTGTATATTGGTGCACAAGCAGTATAGTCGTTAGAGTCTTAGTTTCATCTCATGTGTTTCTTTGTTGCCAGCAGGCCTAGACAGTACCCCGACGGAGTCGCATAAGAACACAAGCATGGCTCCACTTCTAGCGAGCCTAGTTAGTACCCCAATGGAGTTACTTGCATCACCTCTCTGTGCAAGAAGCCTTTCTCTTCTTTTGCCTTATTCATTTTTTTTCATTTTGAATTTTTTTCACTTTTCTTTTTTTCATTTTTTATATTTTCAACTGTGCATAACACTTATTCATTTCAGAGGCAGCAGAGGGATCCCTACTTATTGAGAGCAGAAGAGGTTGTTCTAGAAGAGAAGTAGTTTATTATACCTCTAACGTGCTTGTTAAGGTTTTCACCCTTACCTTACTCTAATTGACTAAGATGACAAGGGTTAACCCAAAAACAATCAATTAGAGTAGGTGACACTAGTTAGCATGCAAGCGTTGTGTTTTCACCAAGGTTCACTTTGAACAATATGTATTTTCACTTGACGTATCATGGACTAAAAGTAACAAGTTTTTCATACAGAACAGGAAGACAGATAACCAAGTAGTGATAGCTACACAAGGCCTCTTGTACTTTACCTAGCTTTTTTCAAGAGTCATACAAAGAAAAGTAAGAGAAGAAGCAAAAGTGAAAGAAAAGCGAGTAAGAAAACAAGCAAGCAAACAAACAAACAAATAAAGAAAGTA
>APFE030102135.1:0-74954 GCA_000404065.3 Pinus taeda | reverse complement strand
CCTCTCTTTTGTAAATCTAAAATAATTCCAATCAATTCTTCTTCATCTTCAGACCTCAACAACACTTCTTGAATTTTATCATCAACAATTTTATTTTCAGGACTTCTTGAAAATTCAGGAAACAAAGATTTTGAAATGTTTGAAGTACCTGGTATATCAGAAAATCTTTGTCTACTCCTTGAGATGATATTAGGATTCTCCACAGGACTATGTGGGTTTGGGTCAGGATTACCCCTTGTATATCTTCCTCTCGAAGCTACATTTTAAACTTTAAGAATTAATGGAGTCACCAAGGTAGAATGCAGCCTCGAAAACCACTTTGAATTCCTGCTACCTTCAAAAATTCAACCTTAAAATTTCGGGAATGAGTAATCTTCAGTCTCCCGGCAGACGCACCAAAATGTTATCACAAAATCATGTACTGATGCCTGCTAATCAGTTAGACTCTATGTAACTATTTCATACCAGACTCTTGGCTAAGGATTAGCCTCCCTAACCTGAGAGGGCTCTCTCAAAACAAGCTATTGATTATGATTAACACTAAGAGGGCTAACTCTTGAAATGAAAACTTAATAAACATGCTGGTTGGACAGACAACATAAGATTTCTTCCATTGGGCTCATGGAGTCAAACACCATTTCAGTAAACCATACAACTACTCATTCATGGAAGTCAAGGCATGTAATGTTTAAACACTCAAAACATCTCTCAAATGAACCTCAACTCATAAATACACACAGGAAATCTGAGCAACTAGGTGAATTCAGAGTGATTGTGTATCTATCAAGCTGTAAAACATAAAGGATAAAACAAAACCACATATATCTTGAGCATCTGAACAAAGTATGAATCTTGAGAAGAAAAAGTAGTCTCTTTATTTTACTGTAACAAGTCTTTTACATAAGCCAATATAAACTCTGTTTTTTCATAAACATCCAACCCTGATTACATAGAAGATTCAACTATATATAACATCCTTATTCTAACTAATCGATATTCCTCCTCCCGCATGAGGGGAATTCGATTCTGCCTATGATGACACCTGCTAACTTTTAACTAACTAATAATTACAGCTGACTATTAATTGACAGCGCTGGAATCCTAAAACAATTAAAATTTTAATTCTACTAGATCTTCTAGACTTCTAAATCAAATAGGACTCGAATTCTATAACAGCCTTGATCTTCAATCATTTTCATTCTCTGACATCTGGAGTTTGGCTGAGATAGCTGTGATGAATCTTTAATGCTCCATGTTTGTCTTCAATGACACATCTTTTCTGTTACCCTGAAACATAGGCCCCTATTTGTCGGTCCTTGATGTGTTGTTCCATTTTGGTCATCCAACACTAGAAAGTAGATAACTAAGATCCAGTTGTTGATTCTTCTTGAGGGATATGCACCTTGGTCTTAGAAAATGTGTTCTTCCAATAATATCCTCTGACTTCGCATAACCCAGCTGTGCAAGAATACTTCTAACCTCTTCTTTTGAGATGCCTTAATGACAGAAATGACTCTGTCTGTGACTTGAGACCTCTCCAAAAAGGTGCCCTTCGCTTCTTCATAGTGCCTTTGATGTTTCGTAGAAAATCTGTCAATTGATTTCCTCTCTTCCTTTCCGCAAGTGAAGCTGCCACGCCAGCATATATGTGCACAGCAGGAAGATTGAATTCATAGATTATTTTAAAAGTTAGATCAAAGTTTTTTCCTCGACAAGAGTCTCAGCAACTTCAGATCTTCTTTTTAAAGTTTGAGGATCATTGGGATTTCCAAAAAGAGAATGCTTCCATGGAGGGCCATCCGCATCATTGAAAAATCGTACTACATCCATCTGATGAGCAACATACTGAACATCTGCAACATTTCCACTGCGAGAAGCAACCTGGAAAGCACTTTTTAAACGACCACACACCACACATGCCAAAACCTTCCTGTGGCTACTCTTTAGCATATCTATAAGCTTGTCTGGCCGTTCTTATGTTTATTAGCAAATACATTAATAGCTGCCCCGAGCACCTGGTCCCAGCCACCATCATCAACACATATACCGACTGTTATAGCCACGCTCTATATCTGGAAGTGATCTGCTGTTCAAATCGAAAGCCTTTGATCCAGGATGTTTAACACAACCACATATTGCGCTCACTTTCTTATATTCAAGATCTTTTCAAACTTATCTCACATTGTTCCTAGGTCCTCCCTTCATGAAGAGTGGTCACTCTATAGCCCACTTTATCAAGATGCTTTGTTAAAGAATCAACGGTCTTCTTTGCGTTGATAAAAACAATTGCTGTCTTATCTCCCAAGTCATTTAACAATCTCTCTTGTCTTGACATCTTCTCACCGTCCTTCAACATCATCACATGTTTAGTTATAATTTCAGTTGCTTTTCCAACAGGACCTATGGTAACCGCAACAGGATTTCTACGATACTTGCAAGCTAACCGTTCCACATTAGGTGGCATTGTTGCACTGAAAAGAACCATAGAAGCTTTTCTTGATGATGCACTGCCATCATCAGATATGTGAACCTGTTCATTGTTTCTCTCTACTAGATGAACCGTAGATTTGGAATCCTTGTCAATTTGCTTAATCGCAACCAACCATCTTCGTAGTGCCTGGACCCTCTCGATTCCCCTAGCAAACAGAGCAACCTCTTCCAATCTTCTCACAACAAGTTTGAAGCTATTTGGGTTTCGTACAGAGATACGATCTTGGAAGAGTTCGGCCCCTTCAATGACGGCTTGGCCAGCATGTTGAACAACGGTTCCGGCATAGTTTTTTTTTTACCGTGTCTTGTAATTGTGAAGTGTCATCATCCATTGCTTCACTAGTCCGTGAGACTGGAGCCATTGCTACTTCAATATCCCATATGAACACTTCACGACCAAGACCTCCTGAAGCAACAATATTGCTATTTTTTGATGCCGCTGCAAGGCATGTAACATAATCAGAATGTTGACGAAGAGTTCTGGTGCAGACACCATCAGAGAAAGGACGCCAGGTCTTGAGAGTAGTGTCTAAAGAACAAGAAACAAATCCTCTATATATGCTCTTTTCATCCAGCTCCTCATCCTCATTCTCAGGCTTCAAGTTGCTTGAAGGCATAGCATCTAAAACTCCAACAAATTGTGACTCAAAACCCATGTCAATCATGCGATCTGCTTCATCTAGAACAACATAGTTACATTGATTCAGGACAACATATCTTCTTTCAAGACAGTCAAGCAGACGACCAGGTGTTGCTATTACAATTTCACACCCTTGGCGCAATTTGAATCCATTTTACCCGACAACACTAATTTTTTCCATATCTTGAGAAATATAAGCCCAAAAGCACAATCTTGATAGAGACGAAACAAGGGAATTTCATCCACAGGAACCTGTAAAGGGACTACCACCAGAAGATGAAACAAGAGTTTGATGAAACAGGTATCATGATGATCCATAATGATAGAAGAATACGAATTTTCAGAACCATTAAGACCATTTTATGAACTGTACAAAAAGAACTCTGAAACTGTAAACTCTTTCATAACCATTCATACCAGTCCAGCTTCTTGAAGAGTTAGACAAATTCAAATCAAAGCCAATATATTCTGCAAGGGGCATTTTTCCTATCCATCTGAATGCAATGACTATAGGCTTTTATCTGACAATCATCCTTGGCATGAAACCGTTCACTCTCAAACTGGAAACCTTTCTTCTATTATACACCTGTGTGCTTTTCCTTCTTATAATTGGCACCTTTTTCAAAAGCCACCTTTCTATTAACCTCAACTGTCATTGACAGTGGAACTGACTGAGGATTTTTATCCTGGTTAACAAGCTTTAAACTCTCACTAGAAGGCAAGCAAGCCTGTAGCCATAACTCAGATGAATTACAAACTTCACCATCAATTTGCCGAAACAGGCTTTTCTTTGCATATATCATATTCCCACAGAACTCATAGGAGACAAAAGTGATATGGGTGAGCAATGGTTTCGGACAAATCCCTAATTCCATAGCGCATCCAGTGCAAATTATGAATTATGCGCTACTGAAATCACCTAAATATTTTGCGCTGCGAAACTGCTAAAAGGGTTCATGTGCTTATTTGCAGACATTTAGCATCGAAATTTTGTCAGTGATAACACAGTTCATGCAACTCCTTTTCTCCCTCCATTCTTCTCTTCTCCCTCTGCCTTTGCGCAATTCGCTTGTCACGCTCTAACCTCTTCGCTTCTATAGCAATAGATGATTTTTATACCAATGGGTATTCTCGGAACTTGCAGCTTTTCTCTTCCTCCATGTGATTGAAAATATTCCTCTTTCCCTTATCCGGCACTGGTATGCTTGCCTCTACTATTACTGGTGTTGGTGCTGGTGTTTTCTGGGATGATGATTCACATTGTTTCGATAAGCATTGCATAATGAAGCCAACCTATTCATTAGGTTTGGAGAAACTGTAGCAAAATCTCTATGGGTCCTCCTTGGCCCAATGAAATGTCCCATGGATCCAGTTGAACTATACTCTCATGTAGTGATCCTTCACAATTCAATGTGGGTCATATGGATTGTAGCTTCAAAGGTTGAATGGATAGTTCTTCATCAGTTCTGCTTCGACATCCACTTGCTTGATACTCTGGATCTCATATAACCCAATCTGCAATTGAAGAGATGGCTAAGGTTCCTTCTTCTTCCGGTGCAGTCTAGATGTCAATCCTGCCGAGATGTGATATGATTCTTCCTGCATGACGAGTATGTCCAAGGCAAACTTCTATAGAACATGCAAAGGCTTCCTCGTGATGAACATTCGGATGAAGGTTTTGGATGGTGAGGCATACCAATCAGCAATGTCTATTAGTGCCTCCATTACTTCCTTCGACATGTAGTATAGATCTTGTTCGAATATCATCTTGTAGACTGGGGTGACAAAATGATTGGACAACTGTATGATTACTCCTCTGAAGCTGCATTCGGACAACAACTTGCGATATGTGTTCACAACAGTCTCTGCCAATGACCATGCCCACTACAAGCCCAGGAACTCCTGTCGGGCATAGATTTCATCTATGATTTAGGCAGACATGTAAATCTCCGCTTGCATACCTCTTGGTGATTGTCAAGCCTTCGTTACATGTTCCTTAATATGATGAGCCAACATGATGGACCAGTTACATGGTTTGCCCTCTATGGCCAGTTGGTCCAGTGCGATCAACCAACTTTGTGGGAAGATTTTCGTCCTTTCTTGGACACATAATCAACATGCAAATATGACCAAGTATTGATACACCTTCCGTAGTATCTTCATCTTATAGATGTGGTTAGGTGTCATCCTGAATCTAGCTGGCTCATTTACCCAGTTCTTCAGAATGTCTTCGGAGTTGGCACTGCTGCTGAGTAAGCTGAAAGGAGTCTCCATGATAGTCACGGGCTTCGACATCTAATACATCTCATCATAATCCTGTACCCAGATGATGGCAATATTCATCTCACTAACACTTCTAAGATTCATCATATTGGGATTAGTGTGCGAGACAATCCAGTATATCATATACGCACATGGGAATGCGAGTTATCTTCATGTAATCCGATACAAGCTGGACTTGTGAATGTTCACATACACCTAACAGTATTCAAGGTCTTCCCTAAAAGTGCCTGCAAATGCTTCATTGACCTCTTGCCATTTCAGCCTGATGTCCTTGTCTAGAAACAACTTGGTGTCTTTATAGATTGGTAGATATGCGGGCACCTTCTCAACTGTTTCTCAAGTTGCACTTCCAATAGTGTCCTTTGATCCTGCTCTCTTGGAAGCCATTGGTCCTGTAATTCTAAGAGGTGGCTGAACACCTAAAAGATCTCGAGACAAAGTAACATTCATGGCAAGAAATCTGTCAGCGAAAACCAAATGAAATTCGGGGAATGACATAACACATATCTGGGGACCGATACACAAAGATTGTGAAATTTCTTCTGGGACGCTGGGTGATTGGCTGCCAAAACTGCACAAAAGATAGTTTGGGTTATCTAGGAGGTAATATTGGCTGCTGGATTTGAATAATTCGTATTCCAGGCTTACTGCTGACTACTGTGATTGCGCAATGCACAATTCCATCTGGAAATGACTGCAGGCTCAAGGACTGCATTTCGCAATTTTTTGGGCCAGTAGTCACTGACCCTTAGAAATGCAAAAAACAGTCCTAGAGGATAGTGTCTGGTAAGAAATGCACATTTATGGAGAGGAATACAGAGCCTTCCTCCCCTAGATTACGCAATGCTATCTGGGTGAGACAGAGTCTAGGCTAAGGCTACCCAGGCCTACCGATGGGAAACTGAAAGAAAAATCTGAAAGTGAATGCATGGCGACACTAAGTGAAAGCAGAAGTGATTGATCGTGCATAAAAACATTGAATGAAAGATTCAGTTAAAAGGTCAACATGCATGTGGGTGAAACGAGTTGCCGAATCAACGATCGCTCGTGTAAAACAGTTTCATGCATGCGACAACAGTGAGATAGCAATGAAAATAGTAACGGTGCTAGTACATGCTAGTATGCATGTAAATTGCAACAATTGTTCAAATAAATCAAGCAAACAACACTCACACAAGTGAAAATGCAAAAAACAACAAAAATGCTGAAAATGTCAAGTTGAGACCACTTACCCGTGAATAGCTGAGCTAGATGTGTCGAAGAGTGTTGGATGTGCTATGGGATGTCAGAGTTGCAAGATCGATGTGAAAAAATGAGCTCTAATGTGTGGAATAAATAAGTTTTAGCTCCTGACACACATGCCACAAATTTAGGAAAAAGTGATACTTTGAGGAAAGTTTCTAGAACAAACTTTACATGTAACTTTCGACTGCTAAAAATAGCTCCATGAATCATAGGATGCCTTATGAATGTTTCCTTTTTCCATTCCAGGAAAAGCAAGCCATGCATGCAAGTCAAGTTTCATTGGTCCTGGGTGGAACTAGTCAACACAACTGCTCATGCATGAGGTTGCCCAACTACTGGTAGGAAATGCACATTTCTAGCTGGGAGATGGGCTGGCTACTTAGGAGATTTGTGAAATTCCTGCGCAGAGCAACCAACTATTGCTTAGGATTACACAATTCTTGCGCTGAGTAGGTCTGCAGGGAAAGATTGTGTAGTTTTCTGGGTGAAGCCTGACTGACAGGATTGTGCAATTCTGGAGCCCAGCAGGTTTCCAAATAGAATTGCGAAATTTATGGAGGGAAGGCTGGTTTCCCTCTAGAATTATGCAATTTCTTGGGGGCGTTTCTCAGTGTGTAGTTGGACCAAGTCTGGGTGTTCAGCTTATGAGGGAATGCATCAAGCTTTGATTAATAGGCCGTCTTTCTGCAAGAAAAACATTGAAGCTTGTGTACTTGACGAAGCAATACAATTTGTTGTGAAAAGTTTGTAGAGAGGCTCCAAAATGAAGTTAAGGTAAAATTTTGGAGGGTGGTTGTAGCCACTACAACACTTGGTGACAGACTGGTAGAACTGCAGCTCTCTGAATGGACCTTGTTCGTGAAAAGCAAGTCTAAGACCTCTGGAAGTATTGTTTAGTTCTCAATTCATCTTGGTTTCAGACTAGATTGATTGTAAGATGTAGCATCTGCTAAGATCTTGGTCGATTGACACAGATTCCAAGCCAAGGTAACATAGTTGTTTCGATTGGGGTTGAGGTGTATATTGGTGCACAAGCAGTATAGTCGTTAGAGTCTTAGTTTCATCTCATGTGTTTCTTTGTTGCCAGCAGGCCTAGACAGTACCCCGACGGAGTCGCATAAGAACACAAGCATGGCTCCACTTCTAGCGAGCCTAGTTAGTACCCCAATGGAGTTACTTGCATCACCTCTCTGTGCAAGAAGCCTTTCTCTTCTTTTGCCTTATTCATTTTTTTTCATTTTGAATTTTTTTCACTTTTCTTTTTTTCATTTTTTATATTTTCAACTGTGCATAACACTTATTCATTTCAGAGGCAGCAGAGGGATCCCTACTTATTGAGAGCAGAAGAGGTTGTTCTAGAAGAGAAGTAGTTTATTATACCTCTAACGTGCTTGTTAAGGTTTTCACCCTTACCTTACTCTAATTGACTAAGATGACAAGGGTTAACCCAAAAACAATCAATTAGAGTAGGTGACACTAGTTAGCATGCAAGCGTTGTGTTTTCACCAAGGTTCACTTTGAACAATATGTATTTTCACTTGACGTATCATGGACTAAAAGTAACAAGTTTTTCATACAGAACAGGAAGACAGATAACCAAGTAGTGATAGCTACACAAGGCCTCTTGTACTTTACCTAGCTTTTTTCAAGAGTCATACAAAGAAAAGTAAGAGAAGAAGCAAAAGTGAAAGAAAAGCGAGTAAGAAAACAAGCAAGCAAACAAACAAACAAATAAAGAAAGTAAACAAACAAGCATGCAAGCAATCTGACTGAAAGAAAACACTACTCCTACTCCTAAGCTAACAGTGCATGGGCCTGATCCCGTGAAGTGATATTTCCAATGCAAGCACCGGCTCATTAGTTGATCCATGTTGGTGAAGGCCTGGTCTGCGAGAAACCCAGTTACGTGAACCAACAAGAAAAAGAGATACAATAATGAAGAAACCACACTTCATGTTTCAAAGTGCCCACAGAACATAAGTGAGTGTAAGTGCATGACGAGCATTCCATGGACTTACCATGGTGTTGTGCAACACTGCATGCAAATTTGAAGCATAAGCACAATATTGACTTTGACATGCAAGCAAACGAAAGAAGCAAAGACAACTTGCATCATGAACATGTGCTTGCAATGTAAGATTCCTCCAAGGCATGAGCGATGGGATCGTGCAATTCGAGTGGAGGAAGCATGATTTTTGTGTAAGATTGATCTTCAATGCATACAAATGAGTGATGAGGAGCCTCGAGTGATTGAACAGTTTCCTGATTAGAAGTGAGATTAACCCCAAGAGGGAGAGGACTTGACATTACCATCAGCTCAGGCTGAAGTGCCTCGATAGTCTTGAGTGTTTCAACTTCATCATCAGATAGATCAACATAGGCTGATGGCTTCCAAAAACCAACTGCAATAGAAACATGATCATGATCGAATATGGGAGTAAAAGGATCTAGAAAACCATGATAAAAAAATAAATGATTTCATTGACATCCTCATGATCAGACGAATCAAATAAAGGGGTAGATGAGAAGCGAACAAATTCATCCTCTATGTTTTCAGAAAAGGAAAATGAAAAATCAAGTGGATTTTCAATGAAAGACTTATCCTCTCCATTGTTGGATGATGGACTGACATCTGGTGTGTCCTACAAATTATCAACAATGGGTGAATTTGTGGATGAATATACACATGTGAAATCATGGATGGCAGGTCAACCAAAGATGTCAGGAAAGAATGGAGGAGCCTCAGACGGAAGGGTGTCATCCTTCACTGAGTGCTGATTCTCAGGCTCCCACTCATACTCTTCATGAATGACAACACATGTTGGTTGTGCAACACTAACTTCGTCAGTGGCTTGTTCATCGTTCACAACAAATGTAGAGTTCAGAATGGAAGAACATGAGACAGTATCATTCAAAGGAACAACCGAGTGCAAAGACGAAGGATGTGGAACAAAAGGTGTATGACAAATCGATGGAATCACAACCAAATTTGTGTGAAAAGTAAGTGAAGTGATGTTGGGAGGATGTGACAGCTGAACAGGTGTGTGAGAATGATCCTCAACATCACTTTGCAGTGGTGGAGTTGTTTGATGAGGGGATGGTAGACATTCACTTGTGACAGTGACCATCTCTGTTTGAGATTATGACACTCCATCACTGAAGAATGTTGAGTGAGGCTTGATTTCAAACTTCTTCTTGGGACGAGCAGATTTCTTAACACAATACTTGAACCAGTACCAAAGATAGAAAAATTTCATTTGGCTCTTTGGAGCTTGAAACTGCAAGTCACGGAAGCGCTACCAAAATTACATATATGATTCATGTGGAGCCTTCCATTATTTTAGAAGTTTTTGGTCAAGGTGGTATGAATCAAAATGATGGAAAGTGTCTTCAATGGAATCACAGAAGTACTCAAGTGAGTGCATGCTGTTAGCTGGTAGGCTGCACAACCATCGAAGTGGAGATTTGTGAAGTGTGTATGCAAGCAACAAGCTAGCCTATTCGTCAGAACACCCATCTTCCTCATGAAGGATGGAAAGAAAGTCATGTAAGAACTCAGGCCAGGCCACTTCGCCTTCACCATCATATGTGTAAGGGAACAAGAGATCAAAGAACTACCTCGTGATAGTGACATCTTCATGATTTGAAAAACAACGTGGAGGGAGAAGAGTGAAAGAATCCATGAGAGATATACAAAGGTTCAAAACAGGATGAGAGGACACAACTTGTCATCTAGCACTCCTTCTAGCATGAGAAATATTGACGGTGCTGGACCCTCCAACATGTCACGGGATCTCCCTAGTAAGAAGTCCCAATTAGACCTCAGACTGTTTGGTGTAGGAGTCCCAACAGTGGGTCGTATGGTAATTCCTTGACCACGATTTTGCACAAAGGCAGGTAAGATAACTCTGTTGGTAGCAAGGGTGCGATAGCTGTAGTGAACCAAGGAAGGTGCATGAGAGGTTCTAACACATGGGTGTTGAGATGAGCACGCCCCTTGGAAACCTGTGATAACATGCAGTTAAGAAGGGAACACATGAGCAAGGATACATCACAACATGGAAGGCAAGTTAGCAAGCAATCCAAAGTGATGGTTAAACTAACAACACATTTCACAAAGATTCATACATACCTACATAGTGTTAGGTTCTTATACCAATAGGAGTCATAATTTTGAATGACTAAGGTTAAGCCTTGTAATATTGTACATCCATTTTCTTTCTACAAATGTTTTCCGTATTAAAAAATTAAAAAAAGGTAAAGAGGGTATGTCCTAAAAGAAAAATCAAAGGACAAAAAGAATGAGAAAAGGTCAAAAAATGAAAATATATGAACCCCAAAAAACAAAAAGAGACCATGAAAGTGAGAAAGTCTAAATGCCACTACTATTTACTTTTATGCATAACAATGATTGTGCGTAGCTTGTTATTCATGCCACAATCCATGGAAATCAATCTGTTTAATCTTGATTACATCATTCTTTGAATTTTATGTTTATAGTTAGAGAATAAAATCTGACCAAACAGTTTAATCTTGGTAGATCATTAGATAGGTAGAAAAAATAAAAGGAGCTCATTAGTTTAATCTAAGTGCTTGGATGATATAAGGTTAGAAATAGATAGTTTGTTTTATTAAAAAAAAGATAGAATAGGGGTTTGATAACCTAACTGCACCCAAATAAATGAAGAAAAAATGTTAGGGTAAGAAATGGGTAGGTAAAAGAAGGGTTGCTGAACTACAAAGATGATTGGATAAAAACACATGCATCATGCTTAGATACATATTTCAAACATGTATGATCAATTATGAAGGAAAAAGCAAAGGTTTACAAGTTCATGTGATTAACTCGCCCTTAGTCATATTTCCCCTTTACTCACTAGTTTTCTATTCACAATTATGTTCTGGTACTTTAAATCGTACAAGTCAAAGAGGCTCAGAGCATTTCTTTGACTTTTGGTGGGACCGTATTCTCGGCATAATGATTTATGGACAAAAGTGCTAGAGTCCCCTTCATAAAAAACATACCCCCCTCATTAGCTTAATAAAACCCCTTTTCTTAAGGTAAAACTTCATTTGCCTAGGGAAAGTAAAAACCACCATGTAAATTCTATTTGATTCCAAAACCCACAAAAAGTACTTTATCCTAAGTATCAAATGCATGAAATAAAATGCACATATTTTACATTTATGCTCAAGGAATAATCACTCTACTCATTTCATATTAATTTCTAATTTTATTATATAAATCCCCTGTAATTACCTTTTACCCGTATATTAATTAAATCCCTATGTAAATACGCCCAACCCTTAGTTTTAATAAAAAATATATAAATTACCCATATCCTGATGCAACCTTACTTAATTTACCTATTCCTGGTAAACCTAAGTTAATCTTTCATTAACCTCACCTGATTCCCTAATTTCGATATTAACCACCGCCCAATCGCTTAACCCAAGATTAATTCCTAAATTAATCCCAAACTATTGTGATTAAAACGCCTGCCCCCCCCCCCCACAACTCCAGTTCATTTCCTTAGCACATCTTCTCCGCCCGAATACTGTAAGATCACAAGCGCCCAAATCTAACAGACCACAACCATATCGATCGAACTTGATAGCCGACCTTTACCCATTGGATAAGGCAGTTTTCCCCAATCCCCAGAATGCTACGTGTTGTGCTCTAAAGTAGATTGGGTGACCCATCCTAAAACCGCCCACGCCACAAAAGCGATGTAATGGCCCTCCAATACTGCCTCCCCACTTAACCCGCCAAACCACCTACTATTCATTCATAAAATTGCCGCCAAAAAGTAACTGTTGCGCCATAAAAGGCCGAGAAGCCCCTTTTCTGATTTTTTTTTGCTCGTTCCCTCTGTTAACCTCTGCAAGCTAATGTGACACCTACAAACTTTGATTTCACCATTTGAACCTTGAATTCAAACTTGAAGAAGCCACAAAAATCCCATTTAACTTGTCAATCTGTACCAGTTTCAATGAAACCTCTGTAGCCGCCGTGAACTCCAAATTTGCATATTATTCACCCAATTCCAGGTATTTCACCACAAATTATCACTCACCCTTTCAAATTTAGAAATGCTCAGCCTTGTTCAATGTTTCAATTAAGTAAAATTAATTTAATAAATACTTTAAATTTCAAAACCCATGGCCAAACTCTCTGAAAAATCCCAATTTCCGTAAAAAGCTTCTAAATAAACCTATAAAGCTTAATTTAAATCCACAAGAACTAACTTATGGCTGCCCCTATTTCCTTGGATGTTAGACCTATCACAACCCCCTATTTGGACCTCAACCACCTTCCCTTGGCTAACAGGGACTTCCAAATTAAGGATACATCTACCTAGGGCCTCTTGCTTAAAATCCATTGCCTAAGTAGAGATAGATACCTCAACCATGCTGATGATATTGGCCTTTGGGAGTCAAATTTTCCAAAATACCAATTCCCATAGGTACATGTTTTCCTTGAAATTGTTCACCAGTTCCATGCCTGTTACATTCCCAGCCTCAGAGCTATAATTTACCCTGACAAAAAGATTCTATTCACCATTACAGCTGATTCCATAAATGAAATGCTGCAACTCCAACCAGGACCAAACCTAACTCCACTCTCAATTGGAGACTTGTTAAACCAATATTCCAAGTTAAGTCCCTCCAGACTGGCCCAATTGTTCCAAGATTTCATTGTTGAAGAGCAGTACATTCCTAAAATTCCCCCTCCATATCTTTATGCCATGTTCTCTGAAAGGGGCAAACAAATCATCACCATGATATCATGTGTCCTAGGCTTCTCTACTGATGAATTTGTTGATGAACTTGTCTTGGTCTTCATGTCAATCTATAGCCCAGGACAACCTTCTGCTATTTTGTACAATTATGTTGAGTTCATAGCTGAGAGAATGCATGAACATTTCACTAGGATGAACAATGAAAGAGTATTCAAATACTCATCAACCCTCTACCATATGTTCCTATTTTATTAGCCAGACAGATTTCCTTTTCCCCTCCAGAAGCTAGATACCAAAGGCTAGCCCAGGTCTGTCATTTTTCAGACCCCACTGTTCCACAAGTTTTAGTCACCATATACCTATTCAGATGTCATAGATTCTTTTGTTCATCCAATCATGACCATGTTGAAAGGAAGTCCTCCACCCAGGATAAGTGCAAAGATCAAAAGGGTCCTTCAGTTGTCTAAACAAGGTAAAGTGGGATATTGTTACCTTTACTAAAACCACACAGAGATAAAGATTTATGGATGCCAACTTACACCATATAAACTACCCAAGTACGTCCCCATGAGGTTATTTTCTCTAGAGTACTATAGACAAATAATGAACTCTGATGAGATAAATTTTTTCTCGGCCAAGAAAATATCACAATTCGAAGTAAAAAACTAGTTAGGCCCCTTCATATGCAATTCTAGAGAGGCAGGGAAGGAGGTAGACCAAATTTTGCAGCAAATGAAGTTCCAAATGAGTTTCATGTGGAGGTGTGGCCCTCAAGAATTTATGACCAGAATGAGAAAGAAGGCTAGGTTGGGACCTTATATTCACCACCCCATAACAGAGATAGAAAGATATGCAAATCAATCTAAGTGGGTGGAAAACAATCTTGTAGACAGAGACAATATAAAGGTAGATGTAGAGAATGCCTCATGTGACTTAGAAAGACAGTTTGATGAGAGCTCATTTCTGCAGGTACCTGAACAACAAGATCCAACCATGAGCACCCCTCCTATCATGCAGACTCCTCAGAATGAGGAAAAGAACCCCAAAAGGACCAGGGAGGAACCCTCAAGTTTAGGAATGGGCACATCAAATGTACAGTACGGGACCAGTCAGAGCAAAAGACCTAGGCTAAATCCTATTTCAGAGCAAGAAGACACAGAAGGCTCAGTAGAAATAACTGATACTGAGCTAGAAAGAAGTAAAAGCACAACTCTATCCGAGGAAACACAGGGGCCAGCTACATCACAGACCCATATTTTGGAAAGACAACTAAGTGTAGAAGTATCCTCATTTAGTAGGCCTGTTGATAAGGATAAGGATATAAAAGACAGATATAAATAGATCAAAATGATAACTGAGAAACTAAAGGCCCAAACTTATGCTTAGTATCTCAAACTCACACCTACCAATCAGACAAGGTTGATGTCAACTTTCGACATCAAGGAGGGAAAATTATAGATGTCCTTCATAAAACCAACTACACAACAACCAAGGACATCAACAAATTTCAAGGGAGTTGATTTTGAAGTGATGGAAAGGGATATTCATCGCATAGAGCAAATTAGATTGCATAAATAGGATGGAGAGATGATATACTCTGCCCTCACAGGTAAAGCCATCGCTTCTCATCAGTTGCAAAATTCATTGAGCAATATCTCAGCTCAATATCAATTAGAGAAGGCCTCCTCACAGGCCAAGGATACTAAAATCAAGTCTTTGGAAGACACAGTGATTGAATTGGGACATGATCCCAAAGATATTAAATCCACTGAACAATTGATAAAGAATAAGAATGATGGCATTGTAGCACTGAAGAAACAATTGAATATACCTTAGCTGCAACATCCCCAAACACAGGAGGTCTTAGAGAGCCAAACTAGACATGAAGAGTTGATGGAATTGGTCCTAAAACTTAATGATCAGTTGAAGGAGACATAGAAAGAACTAGACACTTTAATTCAATTGAAGCAAAGTGATATTACCACTACATCTCCAAATGTCATCCCAACGGTCTCAACAATAGTCCCTTCAATGTTGGCAGCCTCATTATCTCCCACAACTCCCATGCCTACAACACAACCACTTTCAACAAAGTCTACATCAACAAAAGGTGAATCAGGAGAAAAGTAGCAGAGTTAGTCAAAGCCATGGAGGAAATTTCTATTTAGGCTACATAAATGAACAAACTAAAAGAAAAGGTGACAAGCTTGGAAACAGATTGCAAGCTTGCCAAGATCGTGCACAAGGAAGAAGTGTAGAAAGCTGCAGGGATGAATGAAAGATTAAAGGCCATGGAGAAAGATTTAACACTAAAGGAACCCCTTGGGCAAGCCAGGGAACTATTATGTGCCAATATCATTGACTCTGTCAATGATATTTGGCCATCAATTCAAGTGATTTTTTAGCAAATAGACCTTATAAAGGTAGCTATAGAAGCTATCCAAAAAGTCAACGAAGAACTAGGAGACATGCCTGAAGATGAAACTAGACTTATCCACTTCCTCAATAGTAAAAACAAATATGAACTTCAAGAATTGGATATAGATGATAAGACATAAACAATTTTGGAGGTAAGAAAAGTCCTTTCCAAGAGGAACTTAATGATAAACTTGGATGACAAATGTCAAAATATGCAAGTAACAGTTGATAGATTTATGACCAAGTTTCAAATTTTGAGAGAGAAAGGGTTACCCAGTCCCTTGGTCATAAATGACAAGCACATGAAACAACAGGATTATAGCAAAAAAATTAGAGAGCTAGTGAAAGAACATGCCAGTACATCATCAATAAAGGAATTTCCAATAGGCAGAGTTCTTTACTAGACATTTGAAAACCTGTTTTTCCTCCAACATGAGGTGAAACACCTATTCATCACTAGGCCTAGTTTTGCTAAGTATGTTGAGGCAGATGAGATATATAGAAGGATGTTGAAAATCAAGTTACCTAACACCGAGTCATGGGAAAAATTGACCGATTTACTATAGTAAAATGTATTAAAATTTTAATGTACAGTCAACAAGGTAAAAGGTAAAGGCAGGTCAACATGGTCAAAGAGTATCAGTGCCAAAGAGTATCAGATGAAAGCCAAAAGTAACTAAATCCTCCAGCGTGAAAGTTCAAACAGAAAAGAGCAGAAAGGGATACAAACCAAACCACATAGGCCAGTAGCACCAAAATAAAAGGGACATCGTGAAAGCAATTCAATAATTGTCTCTATCTTCTTGCAAGAAGAAATTTGTATTTCCTAGATTAAATCTCAAGTTAGCTTAAGATATTTGTAATAAAATTTTGTATAAATACTTCAAAATTCGAAGTATGTAGGGTGGATTCTTAGACATTTCTATAGACTTCTTGATCAAAAGGCTGTAAAGCTATTGTATCACTGACTACGAGCAAGCTGGATTGATGAATAAAGACAAGATATTTCACAGGATTCATGCTTAGAGCGAAGTGCAGACAAGTATTTTCTCATGTTGTTTTTATCTTTCTTAAAGTTTTTCCACAATTTTTAATGTATTTCTATATCTGAATGCTATAACATGGAATGATATCTTAGAATTTTCTTAATTTCACTCTATTTTAACTGCTATGCATTTAAATTTTTTCTACTGATTATCTAAGTTAAGGAATTCTTAATTGCTCCTTAGTTTAGGTTGTCTCTCTGTAATCTATAGCAAATGATTCTTAATTTTCCTTTGTTTCCGATTATCCTCTGTTCCTCGTTTTAATCCCAGTCTGAGAATTCTTAATTGCTCTCTCACCCTGGTTAAGACCTTTTCGTTGCTCTAGCCCAAAGCCTTGCACTTTACTCTGCTAGCCTGCCCTTTGAACACTCTCGTTAGTGAGTTAATCCTAGCTTTGCTACCCTTTTGTTGACTCCATAACCCAATGGTCTAAAGCCATCATTCTATCGATCTGTTTTAAGGATTCCACCATCCAATCTTCAATACAGATCAAAAACACCCCTGAACATTCAGAACTAGCTCGAAATCCCAACAAACAAAGCTAAATCATATAGAAAAAGCCTTCTTTGAGCCATAGGTTGGCTAGAGCCTATGCTTAAAGTTGGTTTTTCGTTACCTCAGTCATTAATTTTCTCCTGATAACTTCTAGAGAAAATTGTAAGTGATAACACACATATAGCTATACATGCATGCGCAATCAAACCGATACATATATCATTTAGAGTAAACCATATAGCATAGAATACAATACAAAATATGCATGAAATGTGTTGGATCTTGTTATATTAAGAAGTGTAAGTTCTAATCATATAATACATCCATGTCCAACCACTAGTCCCGATAGAAGAACATTACAACCACAATCGCCTGCTCCTCCAAAGAGATGTACTAGCTCTGCGCAGTGGAGAAGCCAAGGCTCATTACAATACTGTCCAACTTCTCTCCAAGATAGTCCTATCGGAATATTGGCTGAAAAAAAGCCTATACAATGAGTTATGAGGGACTATTTACAGCAAAGGGTGGGGTGACCCTCGACATTCCCCTTTGTGACAGTTCAACTACCCTCATGACTCTTCATCTACTCTATGGCTATTACATCAACCTATCACAACTTGAATTACACTTGACATGACTTTACATTACAATGCACATGTACCCATGTGATACAAAATGGCTTGAGCAAGCCATGCTAGACATCACTCTGACTTAGACAACCATGGAAGTCTAACTCATCAACATCCTAGCGATGAACAACAACAACATACTGATGCTAAGATCGATAGTCCTTGATGGTATCTGTGTGCTCCAAGGTGACATCTTTCTGGAACCTTACTCTTGCCTCCATAGCATCCAAGTACACTGATCAGGCTCCTCTATCCAACTCCTCTGTAAGCATGTGCATCATTGTCTTCAAAGCGACTGGGCCAAAAACATACTTGTGCATGATGTCAGCATTGATGGGTAATTCTGGGCTGGTAGCAATCCGTATCAACTCAGTGAAGTACGAGTCAAGCTATAATTGGACCTGTGCCTTTGTCTTTGCCTGGGTGAGAGTCCCGATAGATGGGATCGCATGTGCATGCAACACAACATCCATACTCTTGAACACACGTGCATGGGAAGCTTGTATGCTAGTGATGAGTTGCAGGAGCTCTTCATAGTTTCAATCTGACTCTGGATACGTGCCTTCCTCGACCACGCTGGCATTCATCATCTTAGGCAGGTGAAGGGGGGTTCCCTTTTATCTCATCATCCATGCTTGCATGTAGTAAATTGCAACATGAAAACTCATCAAGGTATGTGATCTTCTAGCACATCACTACTGCGATCCATTGAGATGGACGACTGCCTTATGCATGGTGCCAAAATTGGAGTACAATGGTCACATAATTGTGTCAAGGGATAATACTTCATCTAGTATTTCCTTCCTTAGTTTAGCTCGGGTGGACGCTGTCACCAACTCTCCTCCTTGCTTGGCCATCTGTAGTTCCTTAGCCATTTGCTCATTCTCATCTATTAGAAAGCGAACACTTGAACTAGTGGCTTTTGCATACATTCTAGTTGCATCGGCCAAGGTTGCTAGATGTTTGCACACGTCAGACATGATCAGTTGCTCCTCAACTTGTGTAGGAGATATATGATCATCTAGAGTCGACACTCTATGAGACTTCTCAACTCTATGTTGAGACTCGTCGAATAAGATGTTGTTCATCTCTTCTTCTGGTAGTTCTCCAAGGAGATTAGTGCCTCCTCGGTCACTTGAGACTTGCTCATCATATGGATACGGTGAAGCAGGTAATTCAACCTCTTGGTGATGAGGCATAAAGTTGATGTCCTATTCCGATTCCTGTTCCTCCATATATGTATCCAACTATTGAAATGCTTGCTCTATCTCATGAGCCAAGTCCTGCTCTTGTGATGGTTCACCCTGTTTGGCAGATGCCAGCTGTTCTGATGAATCCACTACCTGTACATGTGTTGTTTCATCTGTTTGCACATGTTGTGCCCCCTACTATACCTCTTGCTGTTGCTCTTGCCTCTCCTATTTGCGCAGCTCCCGTTCATTATGGAGTTGCTCCTTCAGTTCATGCAACTCCTTCTTTGCTTCCTCCATTCTTCTCTTCTCCCTCTGCCTTTACACGATTTGCTTGTTGCACTATTGCCTCTTCATCACTAATTTCTCTACCAATGGGTTTGCCTAGAACTTGCAACTTTTCTCTTTCTCCGTGCGATTGACAATCTTCCTCTTGCCCTTGTCACGCACTGGTATGATTGCCTATGCTACTACTACTGCTGGTGCTAGTGCTTTGTGGGATGCTGCTTTACATTGCTTCTCTAAACACTCCACAGCAAAGCCGACCTATTCATTGGGTCTGGAGAAACTGTAGCAATATCTCCATGGGTCCTCCTCAGCTCAATTAAATGCCCCATGGATCCAGTTGAACTGTATTCTCGTGTAGTGATCCTTCACAATACAATGTGGGTCATATGGATTGTAGCTTTGGAGGTTGAATGGATACTTACATATCAATTTTGCCTTGACATCCACTTGCTTGATACTCCAAATCTCATATAACCCAATCCACAATGAAAGAGCTGGCCATGGTGCCTTCTTCTTCTGGTGCAGTTTAGCTATCAAACCTACCGAGATGTGATATGATGCTTCCTGCATGACAAGTATGTCCAAGGCAAACTTCGGTAGAACATGCGGAGGCTTCTTCACACTTAACGTTTGGATCAAGGTGTCAGATGGTGAGGCATACCAATCAACAATGTCTATTAGTGCCTCCATTGCTTCCTTCGACATGTAGGGTGGATCCTGTTTGAATATCATCTTGTAGATTGGGCTACAAAATGATCGGAAAACTGTGTGATTACTCCTCTAAAGCTGCATTCAAACAACAACTTGCAAAATGTGTTCACAACAGTCTCCATCGGTGACCATGCCCACTCCAAGCCTGGGAACTCCTGTCGGGCATAGATTGCATCTAAGATGTAGGAAGACATGTAGATCTCTTCTTGTATACCTCTTGGTGACTATTGAGCCTTTGTTACCTATTCCTTCAGTTGATGAGCCAACATGCCAGACCAGTTACATGGTTTTCCCTCTCTTGTCAACTGGTGCAATGCGATTACCCAACTCTTTGGGAAGCTTTCCATGCTTTCTTGGCTGCATAGTTGACATGAAAATATGACCAAGTACTGATACGCCTTCCGTAGTATCTTCATATTATACATTTGGTTGAGTGTCATCCTGAATCTAGCTGGCTCATTTACCCAGTTCTTCAGAATGTCTCTGGAGTTGGCGCTGTTTTTGGGTAAGCTGAAAGGAGTATCCATGATAGTCACGGGCTTCGACATCTGATACGTCTCATCATAATCCTATGCCCAGAAGGTGGAAAGCTTTTTCCCACTGACACTACTCAGTCATCATCTTGGGATCAGTGTGCGAGACGATCTAGTGTATCATGTCCATGCATGGGAACACTTGGTATCTCCATGCAATCCAGTACAAGCCAGACTTGTGAATGTTCACATACACCTGACGGTCTTCGAGGTCTTCCCAAAAAGTGCCTACAAATGCTTCATTGATCTCTTTCCATTTTAGCTTAATGTTCTTGTCTATAAACAACTTGGTATTTTCATAGATCGGTAGACATGCAAACACCTGCTCAACTGTTGCTCCAATTGCACTACCATCAGTGTCCTTTGATCCCGCTCTCTTGGAGTCCATTAGTCTTGTACTGCTAAGAGGTGGATGAACACCTAAAATATTTGGAGACAAAGTAACATGCATGGCAAGAAATCTGTCAGTGAAAACGAAATCAAATTTAGGGAATGACATAACACATACTTGGGGACTGATAGGTAAAGATTGTGCAATTTCTTCTGGAGGCTGGGTGACTGGCTGCCATAACTGGGCAAAAGGTAGTTTGGGCTGTTTGGGAGGCAAGAAAGGCTGTTGTATTTGTGTAATGCACAATCCAAGCTGATTGCTGACTGCTGGTATTGCATAATGCACAATTCCAGCTGGAAATGACTGCAGGCTCAAGGACTACATTGTGAAATTTTCTAGGCCAACAATCACTGTACGTAAAAAATGTGAAAATATGTCGTGGAGGATAGTGTGTGGGTAGAAATGAACATTTCTGGAGAGGATGGCAGAGGCTTCCTTCCCCATATTGCGCAATGTTGTCTGGGTGAGGTAGAGTCCGGGCCAAGGTTGCCCAGACTTGCTGACGGGAAATTGAAAGAAAAATCTGAAATGAATGCATGGTGACACTAAGTGAAAGCAGAAGTGATTTATCGTGCATGCAAACATTGAATGAAAGATTCAGTAAAAAGATCAACATGCATCTGGGTGAATCCAGTTTCCGAATTGGTGACCGTTTGTGTAAAACAGTTTCATGCATGCGACAACAGTGAGATAGCAACGAAAACTGAAACGGGCTAGTACAAGCTAGTATGCATGTAAACGACAGTAAGCATTCAAATAAATAAAAAGAACAACACTCATACAAGCGAAAAACACAAAAAGCAACAGAAATTCTAAAAAATACAAGTTGAGACCACTTACACATGAATAGCTGAGCCATATGTGTTGAAGAGTCCTGGATGTGCTGTGGGATGTTAGAGCTCCAAGATTGATGTGAAAAAATGAGCTCTGATGCATTGAATAAATAATTTTTAGCTCATGATGTCCATTCCACAAATCTAAGAAAAAACGACACTTGGAGGAAAGTTTCTAGAATGAACTTTGCATGATGTAACCTCCAGCTACTAAAAGTAGCTCCCTGAATCATGTGATGCCTTATGCATGTTCCCTTTTGCTATTATGGGAAAAGCAAGCCATGCATGCAGGTCAAGTTTCCTTGGTCCTAGGTGGAACTACTTAACCCAGCTACTCATGCATGAGGCTGCTCAACTGCTGGGAGGAAATGCACATTTCTGGCTAGGAGCTGGGCTAGTTGCCTAGGAGATTTGTGCAATTCTTGGGTAGAGCAGCTGAATGCTTCCCAGTATTACACAATTCCTTGGTTGAGCAGGATTTCTAGAAAGGATTGTGTAGTTTTTTGGGTGAAGCCTGCCGGCAGGATTGTGCAATTCTGGAGCCCAATAGGTTGCGAGATAGAATTGCACAATTTCTAGAGGGAAGGCTGGTTGCCCTCTAGAATTGTGAAATTTCTTGGGGGATCTGCTTAGCCTGCAGCTGGACCAAGTCTGGGTGATCTACCTATGAAGGGAATGCATCAAGATTTGATCAATAGACTCTCTTTGTGCAATAAAAACACTAAAGCTTGTGTACTTGATGAAGCAAGACAAGGTGCTATGGAAAGTTGGTAGGGTGGCTCCAAAACGAAGCTAAGGCAAAATTTTGGAGGGTGTCTCTTTGTGCAAGAAAAACACTAAAGCTTGTGTACTTGATGAAGCAAGACAAGGTGCTATGGGAAGTTGGTAGGGCGGCTCCAAAATGAAGCTAAGGCAAAATTTTAGAGGGTGTTTGTAGTTGCTACAACACTTGGTGACACACTGGTAGAACTCCATCTCTCAGAATGGACCTTTTTATTGAAAAGCAAGTCTAACACTTTCGGAAGTATTTTATAGTTCTCAGTTTGTCTTGTTTTCACACTAACTTGATTGTAAGATGTAGCATCTGCCAAGATATTGGTTGATTGACACACATTCCAAGCCAAGGCAACAAAGTTGCTTCGATTGGGGTTGAGGGGTATATTGGTGCACAAACAGTATAGACGCTAGAGTCTTAGTTTCATCTCAGGTGTTGCTCCATTGCTAGCAAACCTAGACAGTACTCCAACGGAGTCACATAGGAACACAAGCATGGATTTTCTGCTAGCGAGCCTGGTTAGTACCCTGATAGAGCTACTTGCATAAGCTCTTTGTGCAGGAAGCCTTTCTCTTCTTTCACTTTATTCATTTATTCATTTTTATTTTTTTTCACTTATCATTTTTTCATTTTTTGTATTTTCAATTGTGCATAGCACTTATTCATTTCATAGGCGGAAGAGGTATTCTGACTTATTGAGAGCAGAAGAGATTGTTCCAGAAGAGAAGTATTTTGTTATACCCCTGATGTTCCTGTTAAGGTTTTCCCCCTCACCTTACTCTACTTGACTGAGTTGACAAGCAATCGACTAGAGTAGTTGACACTAGTTAGTGTGCAAGCGTTGTGTTTTCACCAAGGTTCACTTCTAACAATATGTATTTTCCTTTGACATACCATGAACTAAAAGTAACAAGTTCTTCATACAGAGGCAGGATGAAAGATAACAAAGTATTGATAGTTGCACAAGGTCTCTTGTACATTACTCAGCCTTTTTCAAGAGTTATACATGGTTTCATGTGAAACTAACCTATGAACTAAACAAGAAAACTAATAAACAACAAATAAAAGTAAGAGTAGAAGAAAAAGAAAATCAAAGCGAGTAAGAAAACAAGCAAGAAAGAAAAAAAATAAAGCAAGTAAGAAAACAAGTATGCAAGAAAACAGACTGAAAGCAAACAATACTCCTACCCCTAAGCTAATGATGCATGGGCTTGATCACTTGAATGGATATTTCCAATGCAACCACTGGTGCATTGGTTCACCCATGTTGGTGAAGGCTTGCTCCATGAGAAATCCAGTTACGAGAACTAGCAAGTAGAAGAGATACAACAATGAAGACAACGACACTTCATGTTTCAAAGTGCCCACGGAATATAAGTGAGTGTAAGTGCACGATGAGTAGTTCATGGACTTACCATGGTGTTGTGTGACATTGTGTGAAACTTTGAAGCATAAGCACAATCTTGGATGTGACATTCAAGCAAATGAAAGAAACAAAGAAAACTTGCATCATGCATGTGTGCTTGCAATGTAAGATTCCTCCAATGCATGAGCGATGGGATCATGCAGTTCGAGTGAAGGAAGCATGATCTATGTGTATGATTGATATTCAATGCATAGAGATGAGCGATGAGAAGCCTTAGGTGATTGAACAGTTTAGGGTGAGGGCCTGACATAACCATCAGCTCAGGTTGAAGTGCCACGATAGTCTTGGGTGTTTCAACTTCATCATCATATAGATCATCATAGACCAATGGCTTCAAAAAATAAATTGCAATAGAAATATGATCGTGATTGAATATGGGAGTAAATGGATCGCAACAGCCACGATCAGAAAAATCAATGATTTCATTGGCATCCTCATGATCAGACGAATCAAACAGAGGGGTAGATGAGAAGCGAACAAATTCATACTCAGTGTTTCCCAAAAAGGTAGATGAAAAATCAAGTGGATTTTCAATGAAGGACTTATCCTCTCCATTGTTTGATGATGGATTGAGATTCAGTGTGTCCTGGGAATGATCAAAAACAGGTGCATTTGTGGATGAAGATACACATGCGAAATTATGGATGGAAGGTTCACCAAAGATGATAAGAAAGAATAGAGGAGCCTCAGATAAAAGGGGGTCATCCTTCGCTGAGTGTTGATGCTCAAGCTCCCCTCATACTGTTCATGAATGATAACGCATGTTCATTGTGTAACACCAACTCCATCAGTGGCTTGTTCCTCCTTCACAACAAGTGTAGAGTTTCGAATGGAACAGCACAAGACAATATCATTCGGAGGAAAAACCGAGTGTGAAGATGGAGGATGTGGAACAAAAGGCATATGACAACTCGATGGACACACAACCAAATATATGCGAAAATTAAGAGAAGTGATGTTGGGAGGATGTGATAGCTGAACAGGTGTGTGAGCATGATCCTCAACATCACTTTGCAGTGGTGCAGTTATTTGATGAGGGGATGGAAGATAATCACTTATGATAGTGACCATCTTCGTCTAAGATTACACAGCTCCATAACTGAATAATTTTGAGCGAGACTTGATTTCAAACTTCTTGTGACGAGAAAATTTCTTAACACAATACTTGAACTAGTCCCAAATATAGAAAAATTTCATCTGGCTCTTTGGAGCTTGAAACTGCAAGTCACAAAAGCTCTGCCAAAAATACATTGTCAATTCATTTAGAGATTTCTGTTGTTGTAGAAGTTTTTGGTCAAGGTGGTATGAATCAAAATGATGGAAAGTGTCTTCAATGAAATCATAAAAGTTCTCAAGTGAGTGCATGTTGTCAGCTTGTAGGTTGCACAACCATCGGAATGGAGATTCGTGAAGTGTGTATGCAAGCAACAAGCTGGCCTATTCGTTAGAACACCGATCTTCCTAATGAAGGATGGAAATAAAGTCATGTAAGAACTCAAGCTAGGCCACTTTGCCTTCACCATCATATGTGGAAGGGGACAAGAGATCAAAGAACTCCCTTGTGATAGTGACATCTTCATGATTAGAAAAACAATGTGGAGGGAGAAGAGTGCAAGAATCCATGAGGGATATACAAAGGTTCAAAACAAGATGAGAGGACACATCTTGTCATCTTGCCCTCCTTCTAGCACCAGAAATGTTGATGGTATTGGACCCGCCAAAATGTCATGGGATCTCCCCGGTAAGAAGTCCCAATTAAACCTCAGACCGTTTGGTGTACGAGTCCTAGCAGTCGGTCATATGGTAATTCCTTGACTGCGATTTCACACAAAGTCAAGTAAGAGAACTCTATTGGTAGCAAGGGTGTGACAATTGTAGCAAGCCAAGGAAGGTGCATGAGAGGTTCTAACACATGGTGGTTGAGATGAGTGCGCCTCTTGGAAACCTATGATAACACACAGTTAAGAAGGGAACACACGAGCAAATATACATCACAACATGGAAGGCAAGTTAGTAAGCAATCCTAAGTGATGGTTAAACCAACAACACATTTCATAAAGATTCATACATACATACATACACAGATAGCTATACATGCATGTGTAAGAAAACTGATACATATATCATTTAGATTAAACTAGATAGCATAGAATACAATAAAAAATATGCATGAAACGTGCTGGATCCTGTTATATTAAGAAGTGTAAGTTCCAGTCATATAATACATCCATGACCAACCACTAGTCCCGATAGCAGAATGTTACAACCACAACCACTTGCTCCTCAAAAGAGATGTACTAGCTCTGCATAGTGGAGAAGCTAAGGCTCGTTACAATACTATCCAACTTCTCTCCAAGATAGTCTTATTGGAAGCTTGACTGACCAAAATCCTATACAATGAGTTATGAGGGACTATATATAACAAAGGGTGGGGTGACCCTTGACATTATCCTTTGTGATAGTTCAACTACCCTCATTACTCTTCATCCACTCTATGACTATTACATCCAACTATCACAACTTGACTTACACTTGACATGACTTTACATTACAATGCACATGTAATCATGTGATACAAAATGGCTTGAGCAAGCGATGCTAGACATCACCCCGACTTAGACAACCATGGAAGTCCAACTCATCAACATCCTAGTGATGAACAATAGTAACATAATGATGATAATATTGGTAGTCCTTGGTGGTGTTTGTGTGCTCCAAGGTGACAACTTTTTGAAACAGGACTCTTGCCTCGATAACATGCAGGTACACTGATCGGGATCCTCTGTCCAACTCATCTGTAGGCATGCTGTTATAGACATATTTGGGCACTGCAACCCTAATCTTATATGTCGATACAACAAGGGATATTTAACCCCTAAAAGTGTTGTTTCATACCCTAAAGGATCATGGTCAACTGATTACATCATTCCCCAGAACTTCCACTTGAAAAACCACCCAGAATTGGCCAAAACTAGACCATACTGACTGCTCCACTGTTAGGGTGTGATGCATACTGACTCCTACACTAGCTAGGTGTGATGCATATTGAAGAGGCCTCCTGTGGGGTGTGATGAACGAGGATGGACAAATTTATGAGACAATTTACTAAGTGGATGCTCATGGAATCTTCTAGAAACTTCTCCTATGACACTTGCCTCTCTGAATTCGCCCAGGGATGAGTAAGAGATCCAAGAAATCTCCAAGTGGAACCAAGAAAAAAAAGTGGAATGACACTAATCAAAATCCCAGAGATGACTCACCCCCTTGCAGACATCTATAAATGGATCCCTCATCTGAGAGATCTAGAGGTTGAAATTTTGTAATTTGTAAGGAAGTGCTGATAGTTTTTCTTTGAGAAGGAACATTGTATTGTTGGGTGATCTTGATTTTCATGAGGTGAAGAAGAGCTTTGAGGATGGGAGGATGATGCTGGATCAGATAGCTGGGTTGTAATTCTCCCTTCTATTTTAATAAAGTTCTTTAAGTTTTCCTCCATACAATCGTGTATTTGTGAATGTTGTTATTTGTAATTGCCATTGTATGTTCATTGTATTTCTGATTCTGCGATGCTTATGATATAATAGATCGAGATGCTTTGATGGTGTTTTATTACTTTGTCTCTACAGGTATTCTCTAAGTGGGATAAGTAAGAAAGGATTTGCAAGCTCTGTCGAGGGGGAGAGAGTTCAAGCAAGGAGTCAAGTGGAAGATCCAGGTTGGTTCCTTTGCCTCTCTCTTATCTATCATACATAGAGGAAATCCCAAATTGCTTTGATTGTTTGTTTCTAGGATAGTTGCCAATCCTAGAGGGCTAGAAGATTGAAAAGACACTAGTTTTCCCTAAAACAAAATGGTGACTCCGCTGGGGAGTGAATAGGTTGTTTTTTTGTTGTTGTTGTTTTCTTTATAAATTATAGACGAAGCCTGAAGTTAGCCAGATAGCCTTTGAATTGTTCTTGCTCTGCAATTGCAAAGTAGATGAACACTGATTTAGTCAATCTTTGGTTTAGTTTATGAATTTAACATTTGACTTACAAGCATTCTAGATGCCCTTTTGGTAGCTCAATTACCTCTCAATATCATACTCCTGTACTTTTCTCTTTACTTACCATCATAGCTCAGCTTAACTAACTGAAATCAGCTACAAATTTGAGCCAAAACCCATCTTAGTTGCGCTCCCTGGCCCATCACACTGTCTGTCACTGTGAAATAGTATGCATCACACTTCCTGAGTGTAGTAGGTGTCATGCATCCTTGTTTCTGTGAAGCACGGGTGCGATTACTGAGTAATCCTATTTCTCTCCTTGAAATTTGGGGTTTTTTGTCTTTGTTTTCAGCTCTGTTTAGTTGTTTTTGCTGCTTATGAACAATATCTCATTGCTGAAGCTTTCTTGAATTACATTGTTCAACCTCCATTGACAAGGATTAGTAAATGTTTTTATGTATTTGTCCATCATTTACAATCCTTGTTGGAAAATTTAATTAAATCGATCTGTCGTTTTGGTGCAAAAAGTGTCGTAACTGTCGTTTTTGTGTCAAAAAGAGAAGTGTCGTTGAGTCTTCCTTCTTAACGTAGTCAATTGAACTTTTTGTCTTGTATTTGATTTGATTTGTTGTTATTCGAAGTGTCAAAAGAATTTTCTATTCAAAATTGAAAAGTGTCATTTAGTCTTCCTTTCCATTTTGAAAAGAAATTGTCGAAATGTCGCTTTGAGTGAAATGTTTCAGATCTATACTTAGTTCCTTTTTTTTGCATTCCTCACATTAAGGGAATGACAAAAAAATACATGCATTTGCATTTTCATTTATACTGTGTGCGAAAGATGATTGAGGAAAAGTGCATTTAGTGTGTGTTATTTTCTCTTTGTTTGAAAGAACCGTAATCTTCTTTCCTTAGTAGCTAGGATTTTCATTGTTAAAAATAACCAACGATTGCTTATCATTGTAGATTGCATTTAGGAATTTTACATCTACATCCCACGGTGAACCATTGAAAGGTAAATTTCTAAGCAAGATCAACTCTAAAATAAATTTCAATGAACTTAACAACGCTTTGGAACTTAATGCAACACATTTAGAGGTCTAGGTTAGAGACGTGTTCCGGTGTCATAAAATCTAGTAACTATCGTTTTCATCGAAGGTTGGGTGATTCCTCCTCTTTGATATGACAAGTTCTAGCACGGAATTGTGCTCCATGTACAATTGAATATATATTGGGAGACCACAATAGGATTTTATCCTTTATCCATTGGAAGCTGTGTCTGCCGCCCTATAGATCGTAATACACTAAACACAAGATTCAGGAAGATTGACTGTCATACTTAAGTCCTTGGTAATTTCTCTTTAATTTATCACCAAGGTGTATATTGTAGTTTTTCGATTGGTTTGGTAATCCCTCTGTCTAGATTTCTAGAGTAGTTAATTTCGTTCCTTTTCGAATCCTTAAAAGAAAAGGTCCATCTGAGCACATGTCACTTCAGGCTCATTAAAAGTCGAAGGGGACTAGAGTCATATTTAGCTTTTTCTCGACTCTTAAAAATTGAAAAAGAAAAGTTGTGTCAAAGCGTCATTAAAATTTACTAAATTCGGAATAATATCCCTGTTCCTTTGTTGATCTTAGGTTGAGATAATGGAGTCCAGAAATCAAGGAATCCCTCTTGAGGGGAATCCTAGTCCATTTTCTTCTTGGGGAAATATTGGTGCTTCGTATTGGCCACATTGTCCCTTCCAGGAATCACAATTGGTCTGCCATTTAGGCTTTTCTCAACCTTTGTCATTCAAAATACCGTGATTCCTCATCAATCAAATCAACAACCAGTTAATACTGAAGTTGACCCTTCGCCTTCTTCTTTGTTTGTTTCTCCTTCCCCTTCTTCCTATTTTCTTGGTGAAAATAGCGATGCTAGTAACTGGGTGACCGAGAAGAAGAAGAAAGGGAAGGAGAAGAAGAAGAAGTCAATTAAGCAAGGGGCAACCATGTAGCATTTGGTGAAAATCCGCACACTGAACTTCCCAAACCCAGACATCCATGCATAATTTGCAAAGGAGACCATTTTCATCGAGAATGTCCATGCATTGCTCGTATCTTGAGAGAATGGTCCCCCCATTCACACCATCTGGTGTCATCAACCTCTGGTGATCATGTTGATAGCACACCATCAACTTGTAATAGTGAAGTTCACGGATAGAAAGGAAAGGTCAAAACTCCATGTAGGCTATGTGAAGGGGACCACACCCTTCCCCGTTGTCCCTTTTTGGATGAGGCCAAGAGAATCTTGCATATCCGTCCTACTTCACCATAGTGACTTCCACCTGGATACAAGAAACTCTCACCAAGTCCTTTACTAGTTGAAAATCTGACTGACATAACTCAATTCTTGGTCGAAACACCTATCGTTGAGAGTGAATCTTTTGAGTCCATACCGGACCAAATTAAGCAGGTCGAGATGGAAGTCAACCCGGTTTTACCTTCAGAAGGTCCACCTTTAGATGATACCATTCCCAAAGAGAATGAGAATGATAATGTTCAAATTCTTTTTGTTAATTCGGAGTCTGATGAACTTGGGGGAAATCCACCCATTCCTTCACAACAGGAAGAGAATCCTCTAGTTCCTTCTACTCAAGGGGTCAGTTCAATCGTTTATTCAGTACCCCCTCCAAGCAGTCTAGTCGCTTCCTTCGATTGGAATCGACTAGCAAGATCCCACCTTCCTTCTAATGTACCATTCTGGAGCATAGTACAAGTTCACAAAATTATTGTGTTTACCACTATCATAGATAAAGGGGCTTCAGTGAGTATCCTTTCCTCAACTACTTGGAAAGTGCTTGGTTCGTCATCGCTTATGCCTGTTACTAAGAATTTTTCAGGCTTTAACAAAGGAACCAGTCAACCATTAGGGATCCTTCCTAAGTTACTGATTACTTTGAGAAGGAAAACCATTCACTTGAACTTGATGGTAGTCCAAGAACCGTTAAATTACAATCTACTTCTGTGGCATGACTATGATTACAACATGGAAGCTATTGTCTCAACACACTTTTGAGTGATGTGTTTCTCACATGAAGGCAAAATTGTCACTGTTGACCAACTTTCATTTCCTGGTTCAAGCACAGCTTCAAGTCAAACATCATCCCTAAATGGTCCTTTTACATCGAAAATGTCTCTTCAACCTTCATTCCATCCATCCAATTACTGCGAGTAGTCGGGTGAATGTAACGAAGATTAGGGGGAATGCACCCTAGTCTGCTTAGGCAGACGAACCCAGCTGAAAAGTTAGGTTTCCCTGTAGGTTATGTGATTGGAAGTGTTATCTCACACCATTCACCTTTGTCTATTTGATATACAAAGCCAAGGAAGTTTTCGTCGACTCCACTGACAAAAACAATCCTGCTTAATCGTAGTGATTTCCATATGATTACCTAGAGACTCTCCTTTTCTCGATGTCTAGGGCCATGCAAACCTTTTTATGCAAGCAAAAAATGAAATATTTCATTTTTTAGCTTTTTAGCTTTTTAGTTTTTTAGTTTGTCAACTTCTTAGGTTAGGTGATTGGTCTGACACACCATTCACCTTTGTCTGCGCCACATACAAAGTAAAGGAAGTGTTTTGTCCAACTGTCGATGAAACTATCCCACCTAACTTGAGTAGTTCCTTAGATTTTAGGATTTTTTAGCTTTTTATCTTTTTATTTTTGTTGTTTCTAACTCGCATAAAAAGAAGTTGAGCATATGTTATCCCATAGTTCAAGCTCATTAAAAAATGAACCGAGCCATGAGCAATGTTATCGCATGGTTCAAACTCATTAAAAAATAAGCCTACCACTGAGCATATGATCCCCCAGAGTTTAAGCTCATTAAAAAATGAACCCACCTTCGGTAAATAACCTTTGTGATTTCCCTTCTTTCAGCCTTTTGAGCCTTGGTTGTGTTCTTTCCATCACCTCCATTCTTTTGGCCAATCATACACTTCCACTTGATTGTTTACCTTTTTGAGAAACAACTGTGATGAGTGGTTCTGTTAGCCACCCCCTTCACATCACCATGTTTTGAGAAGTTCCAAGCTTACCCAGAACCAATACCTACCCCAAACACCACTCGTTCCTCAGAAAACGAGTCTACTTTAAACTTTTTCGGACTTATTAAATATGAAAAGATTGTCGAGCTATTGGCCTCTCCAGCTCGCTAAAGTGATTGGAAGTGCCATCCCTCCTATATATTTTAATCTTTTTTGGACCTGAGGGATTATCTCACGAAAAAGTTCGAGCGCTTGTCTTTTCGGCTTGCTAAAGTTATCGAAAAATCGTCCCTTTCATATTATTTTATCCTTTTTCGGACTTAAGGGATTATGCTACGAAAAAGAACTACTGGAATTTCCTTTTCATCCCTTTTCAAACTCTATAAACATGAAAAGGATCTAGTTATCCTTGTCGTTAAACTCGTTAAAACAATAGCGACAAACTTGTCCACCCAGATAAGAACGAGTTTCATTGTCGCTAGGCTCGCTAAAACGTAGCGACAGGTTTGCCTGAAGGGAAAATTATAGAACAAGCATATGTTATGCTCCTCAATATTGACAAAAATAAAGAGGTATTGGTCAATAATGACTGGGGAAAAATGGAAGAAAACTTAAAGAATTTTATTGGTAGCAGGTCACTCTTGAGCATGACACTTTCACTCCATCACCATGATTGAGTCAGGTTGGGTTATTCCATTCACCGGTCATATCACTATTGGTCCTCCATATCATCCATATTTTGGGGTTAATGCTACCAATCCATCTCAGTGTCACCAATATGTTCAAGAGAGGTCATTCAGAGAATTTACCATCCAATTAATGCCTCGTCCACTGCAAGACCTTCACCCTCCATTTTTCATGACCACCGTTCCTGAACCTTGTATCGTCAGATTGTTTTTCACCTCCAGAAAATCATTTGCTTCATTTCGTGTCGTTGATGTGGGATACATTAAGGCCCTCCTATGATGAGTCACTTCTTATTGACATCAGCTCATTATCCAAGAAGTTGGCTTAGAATCAACCCTTTTAGTACTTTGAAGCTTGCATGCCTCAATTGCAAGTTTCTCACTTTTGGCAACAGTTTTTACACCAATAGCTTTCAACCGAAAGATTTTGCGTGGTGTTAGACATCGGATCATATATTCACACCACATGAATTGTACTGTAGTACCTTGAGGGTCATTATCATTATCGGTGATTCCTCTCACATCTGTTAACAACTTACATTATTGGCTAGTAATCAGGTGATGCCTATCCATGTTCGACTTCAGGATATCTTTTCACATGGATCGATTTGTACATCAGGTGAAGATTGAATGAATTTGAAGACCCTAGATCTAGTTTCATCCATCTGTGATGCGGTATATTAAGGAATATAAAGACATCAAATGTACACAGAAGCTGCACAAATGATCATCCAAGCTAAGGGATGATGACTCTACATATAAAGAATCACCAGTCTGCAACTGTAGATGATTATCTGTTCTAAGTACATGAAAATGAAATTATAAAGCTAAGCATGGGAATGCCCAGCTCAGCTAGATCGTGGAAAATTATATTGTGATGATGTATTGTATTGTATCTTATATAGGTCACCTTCCAGGTCGAATACCTCAGATCCTCATGATAAAGGATTTTACCCGACATCAAATGATTTAAAACTTCATGCTTTAGGGGGCAACTGTTATAGACATATTTGCGCACTGCAAACCCAATCTTATATGTCGATAAACCAAGGGATCTTTAACCCCTAAAAGTGTTGTTTCACACCCTAAAGGATCATGATCAATTGATTACATCATTCCCTAGAAGTTCTACTTGAAAAATCACTCAGAACTGGCCAAAACTAGACGACACTGACTGCTCCACTGTTAGGGTGTGATGCATACTCACTCCTACACTAGCCAGGTGTGATGCAGACTGAAGAGGCCTTCTGTGGGGTGCGATGAGCGAGGATGGACAAATGTTCGAGACAATTTCCTAAGTGGATGCTCATGGAATCTTCTAGAAACTTCTCCTATGACACTTGCCTCTCTGAATTAGCCCAGGGATGAGTAAGAGATCCAAGAAATCTCCAAGTGGAACCAAGAAAAACAAGTGGAATGACACTAATAAAAAACCCATAGATGACTCACCCCCTTGTAGACATCTACAAATGGATCCCTCATCTGAGAGATCTAGAGGCTGGAGTTTTGTAATTTGTAAGGAAGTGCTGATAATTTGTCTTTGAGAAGGAACATTGTATTGTTGGGTGATCTTTCTTTTCACGAGGTAAAGAAGGGCTTTGATGTTGGGAGGATGATGCTATGGACAACTGGGTTATAATTCTCCCTTCTATTTTAATAAAGTTCTTTGAGTTTTCCTCCATACAATTGTGTATTTGTGAATGTTGTTATTTGTAAATGCCATTGTATGTTCATTGTATTTCTAATACTGCAATGCTTATGATACAATAGATCAAGATGCTTTCATGGTGTTTTATTACTTTCTATCTACAGGTATTCTTTAAGCGAGATAAGTAGGAAAGGAGTTGCAAGCTCTATCGAGGGGGTGAGAGTTCAAGCAAGGAGTCAAGAGGAAGATCTAGGTTGGTTCCTTTGCCTCTCTCTTATCTATCATACATAGAGGAAATCCCAAATTGCTTTGATTGTTTGTTTCTAGGATAACTACAATCCTAGAGGGCTAGCAGATTGAAAAGGCACTAGTTTCCTGGAAACACATGCGCATCATTGTCTTCAGTGCGGCTGGGCCAACAACATACTTGTGCATGATGTCGACATTGATGGGCAGGTCTGGGTTGGTATAAATGCGCATAAAATCGTCGAAGTATGAGTCAAGTTCTAGTCTGACCTATGCCTTTGTCTTCACTTGGGTGAGAGCCCCAATATATGGGATCGCATGTGCGTGCACCACAACATCCATACTCTTGAACACATGTGCATGGGAATCCTTTAAGCTAGTGATGAGTTGTGGGAGCTCTTCATAGTTTCAGATTTGACTCTGGATACATGCCTTCAGTTTGACCACACTAGCCTTCATCATCTTAGGCAAGTGAAGTAGGGCTCCCTTGTATCTCATCGTCCATGATTGCATGTAGTCAATTGCAACATGAAAGTTCGTCAAGATACATGGTCTTCTAGTATATCACTGCTACCATCCATTGAGATGGATGACTGCCTTATTCGAGATGCCAAACTTGGAGTACAACGCTCGCATAACTATGTCAAGGGACAATACTTCATCTAGTATTGCCTTCTTTAGTTCAACTTGGGTAGACGTTATCACCAACTCTCCTCCTTTCTTTTCCATATGTAGTTCCTTAGCCATTCACTCATTCTCAGCTATTAGAAAGAGAACAATTGAACTAGTGGCTTCTGCATACAGTCTAGTTGCATCAGGCAAGGCTATTGGATGTTTGTGCACATTGGACATTATCACTCATTTCTCAACTTGCACAAGATATTATGTATGATCAGTTAGAGTTGATACTCTATGAGACTTCACAACTCTATGTTGAGATTCATCAAATAAGATGTTGTGCATCTCTTCTTCGGCTGATCTTCGAGGATCTCAGTGCCTCCTTGGTCACTTGAGACTTGCTTATGATCTGGATGTGGTGAAGTAGGTAAGATGACCTCTTGGTGATGAGGCTCCTCGGACCATACATGCCCTCCTCCCACGCTGCGTTTCTCCTCGTTAGACTGTCACTCCCATGCTGTCCAACAACTCTGGTGGCCCATGCAGATTCATATGCTGCACCTGTCACCATTACTTTTTTGATTGAGACCATAGCTCCAATTCTATTGCTGCCTATTTCTCTACGCCCTCCTCGTTGGTTGCACCTCATTGTTATAAAATATCTGTTGCCTACTATGTGCTACCTACTATGCTAAAGGAACTCCATGACCTTTCGAATTTTTTTTGGTACTAAATACTCCCCATATGTTACCTCCTGTTAGCACTCAGAATGAACCTCAAGGTTGAGAAAAGGCAATTCCGAGGTAACCACAGACCAAGCTTTTGATCTGGGATCTAGCCCTGCCAAATCACAGAGGGCTCTCTCTGTGCCAACAAATGTGGCTGAAATAAGTGAATCTTAGGCTAGCTATGAGGTATGGGGATTTGATTTAAAAGTTGTGGGTCAAAAAAAACAAGAGAAGGGACCATTGGGCTATGGATTCGAGCCTAGTTTCTGTCGAAAAACTTGGGGCAAAGTAAGTGCAATGTTCAGCTAGTTAAAAGATTGCAAATTCAAGAAGAATAGGGGAGAAAGCTTGCTGCCCTGCAAGCATCAATCAGGGGATGGATCGACAGTAGCAACGTTAGAAGATAGAGAACCACAAGGTTACTCAACAGAGCATCTAACAGAGGATGGATTCTACAAAGACAACCACTACATTTAACAACAAAACCATTGTGAAAGGAGCATCGTGTGTAGATGGATTCCTATCACGTCTCTTAGATAATGCTGTAACAAGAAATAGTAGAAAAAACAAAGTATGTAAGTGAGTATATAGGAAAAACATACTAAACAATAACACCATTTGGATCCAAGATCTAAAGGGCAGAAACTGCTTCATTAAAATAATATTCAAGAAAAACTTTACACAGTTCCATGCAGCCTCTCTCCGCTGCAAAAATTGAACCCCTAAAATGATATGAAGAGAGGATTTTTTATCACTGATGGTAGGATGCAAATACTGACACTAACACCTCCCCCACATATACACCCTTCTTCATAAACCACCTCCCCCATAAAAAACCTCTGTCCTATATATCAAAGTGAATTTTTTTTCTTCTTCCCAATTTTACACCAGAACTACATTTTTTTAACACTAGAGGTGCAATTTTTTTAACATTAGTAGCAGAAGTATTTTTACAGTGCACAGATTTTTAAAATGCATTCATTGATATCTTTTGTGGGAGTGGTTCTCACTGGAAAGGAAAAATATCCAGAATGGCCACAGAAAATCAAACACACTCTCATTTTTAATGAGCCGTGGAAAGGAGTGTGTGTTGGAAATGGAGACAAAGAGCTAGAACAACCTACTTTAGACAAGGAATTCGCCATTTGGGAAAATAAGAGCAGTTAGGCTTGTGCATTGATTACAACATCAGTAAATGAAGAGGTGAGTCACCCTATTTTTCCATTTTCAAATGCTTTCGAAGCCTTACAAAAATTGAAGGAACTCTATGACTCACACTCTACACTTGAAGTTGTTCAACTCATGATTAAAACCTTGACCCTTGAATTACAAAAAATGACCCTCTTGCTCTTTCATCAAAAGTAAAATCTATAATGCATGATATCAAAGTCGCTAATGTTGAACTGGATATTCCTCTGATATATTTTCTTAAGGCACTTTATCCCACTTACTCAAATTATCTTGAGTCATTGCAAGCAAATGGAAACCTCAAAGATATTACCTTTGAATCCCTTGTGAATTTTTTTTTTTGAATGAGAGAAAGATTTTGGCAAGAAGATAGCTCCTGAGTCTTCAGGAGAGGCTATGTTCCTTGCCCACAGAGAAAAGAATCCTTCTCAAGATTATTCCAGAGGAAGAGGTGGTCAAAGAGGAAGAGGAAGAAATTTTAAAGGCAAGGGGGCAAAGAATTTCAAGGAGAAAAGCCAGATTTGCACTGCATACGTTGCAAAAGAGATGGATCACATGATGCATCCACATGAAAGTTTCCTTGGGACAGAATTGAGCAGGAAAGAAACCAACCCAAAGGTAAAACTAATGACAAAGAGAAAGGTAAAGCACCTGAAACCGCTCACTATGTTGTGGCACACTGTAATATTGGAGTAAATGAAGGCTTATTTAATCCTTCACTTGCTTCTTGGAAAAATGATTGGTTGCTTGATTCAGGAGAAAATTGCCACAGGACTTTCAGAAGATATTTTTTTGAAGACTTTACTAACAATTTTGATGGAGCAGTATACTTTGCAGACAAATCAAGACTCAAGCCATCAAGGCTTGGAACAGTCGGGCTTAATTTACCTTGTCTTTTAGACTTTCTTCTGCATCATGTTCTATATATCCCACAACTGAGGAGAAACTTGCTGTCCTTGGTCCACATCTGCCAAGAAGGATACTACATTCATATGTTTGATGGCAAGCTTGAGGTAAGAAAAACATTAGACCACTCACTTGTCATGACATGTATAGAAGAAGAAAGGCTTCTCAAGCTGCAAGATACTTCTGCTCATGCCCGAAATATCTCATACAATTCTCATTGTGAAGAAGGTACATTTCCATCAAGTTTATTATGGCATGCTAGATTTGGACACTTGAACTATGACAGCCTCTGCTGTTGAAGAAAAATGGTGTTACTGGTTTGCCTACAATTCCTAGGAAACTTAAGCAATGTAATGCTTGCATTCTAGGAAAGCATAACAAATAGTCTTTTCATGATTCACATTCAAGAGAACAAAGAAAACTTGAAATCATTCATTCATATTTATGTGGTCCAATGCCTACTCCTTCTACAAATGGAAATAAATATATGATGGCATTTATTGATGACTACACCAGAATGTGTTGGGTTTATAATTTGAAGAGAAAATTTGATGCTTTTCAAACATTCAAGAACTTTCATACATGGATTGAAAATGATGCACAATCTCATTTTGGTTCTATTCGCACTGATAATGGCAAAGAATATACTTCAAATGAATTTTAAAACTATCTTCGCAAACATGGGATCAAACATCAAACAACTGTGCCTTATAATCCCCAACATAACGGAGTAGCTGAAAGAATGAATAGGACAATCTTAAATATGGTACACTCCATGATATTTTTCAAAAATGTAAAATGGATGTTTTGGGCTAATGCAGTTCTATGTGTTGTATATGTAAAGAATAGATGTCCATCTAATGCTATTAGAAACAAGATTCCTTATGGAATGTGGTATGGGCACATTCCTTCAATAAAGCATCTCAGGATGTTTGGTTCCACATGTTATGCCTTGATACAAAAGGTACATAGAAAGAAACTTGGTGCAAGAAGTCATAAGTGTATCTTGCTAGGGTATTCAAACACCTCCAAAGCTAGCATCTCTATGATGAAGTCAATAAAAAGTTTGTTGTATCTAGAGATGTAATCTTTCTTGAATCATCCAAAACAAACAATGTTGTTGAGCGGAAACTTGATCGCTTGGATAGATTTACAATTGCAAAATCATTTCAAGAATTTGATAATCAAATTCCACACCTTGAAGGGGGAATTCCTATACTAGATAAACCTATGGAATCTTCTTCTGAAGCACTCTCTCCCCTGCATGAAACTCCAACAACGGATGATACTTTGAGTGATGTTATTGATAGAATTGGGAGACTCAATATTGATTCAGTCCCAACTCAACCAACGAAGCAGCCTGGACGATCTGAGAAAGGTCCCCCAAAGTGGTTGAAAAAGACACTTGAAAATGTTCATCGTGATGAGGTTGGAAAGACAGGAACTAGAAATTCAAACCGAAAAAATGGAGGTGATGTAGATGACTTTGATTCACTTGTTGATATGGATGTTTCTTATGATTGTGAATTGAATTTTTCTATAGATTTTGAACCAACTTTCTTCAAATAATTGCTTCTCATGATGAATGGAAAGAAGCGATGCAAAAGGAGTATGATGCCCTGATAAAGAATGGCACTTGGAAGTTGGTTGATCCTCCATTGGGAACCAAACCAATTGGCTGCAAGTGGGTCTACAAGAACAAGTATAAAGTTGATGGATCACTTGACAAGCACAAAGCCAAGCTTGTGGCAAAAGGTTTTGCACAAAAGGAAGGGGTTGTTTATGAGGATACTTTTCCCGCATAGCAAAATGGGCTACCATCTGGACACTCTTTGCCCTAACAGCTCAGAATAGTTGGAAAGCCCATCAAATGGATGTAAAAACTTCTTTCTTGAATGGATATCTAAAAGATAATGTTTTTATGTCCCATCCTGAAGGATTTGCTGTGAAAGGACATGAACATAAGGTATGCAAACTTGTGAAATCCTTGTATGGCCTCAAACAAGCACTGCGAGCCCGGTATAAAAAATTAACTGAGCATCTTCTGAAACTCAATTTAAAACATTATGATCTTGATGATGCAACTTTGTTTGTCAAGGAGGTTGGCAAAATAGTTGTATATCTTGTCGTATATGTAGATGATCTTTTGATGACAGGGAACAATGGGAGCTACACTGCATCCTATAAAGAAGGAATTGAGGAAAGGTTTTGAAATGACTGATTTGGGCTATGTTCATTACTATCTTGGTATTGAAGTAACTCAACATTTGAAGTCCATATTCCTTTATCAAAAGAAGTACATTGGAGATCTGTTGAATAGGTTTGGCATGACTGGATGCAATCCTCTCACTACTCCAATGGAACAAAAATTAAAGCTCACATCCATTGAAGGAAAAGAATTTGAGGATGCAACAAAGTATAGACAACTTGTAGGAAGTCTCAACTACCTAACTACTCTCAGACCAGTCATTTTGTTTGTTGTTGTAATCCTCTCCAGGTTTATGCAAAAACCTTGTGAGCGACATTGGTCTGCTGCAAAAATAGTTCTAAAGTACTTGAAGGGAACTCAAGACTTTGGAATCAAGTATACACAGGTGGGCGACTTCAGCTTTATTAGATACTCTGATTCAAACTTCGATGGAGACAAAGAAACTGGGGTATCTACTTCAGGTTATGCTATGAGTCTTGGATCAGGAGCTGTCTCTTGGAGATCATGTAAACAGTCAGTTCCAATAGATTCCATAATAGAGGCAGAATATGTGTTAGCAGCTGAGGAACCAAAAGAAATTGTGTGGCTTAGGAAAATTCTTGAATATTTGCAGGTAAAACAAGTACAATCAACTCCACTCATGATTGACAATACCTCAGCAATAAAGTTGGCCAAGAACCCAAAGTTCCATGATCGAATGAAGCACATCCATACTAGATATCATCTAATTTGACATCATGTTGAGGCCAAAATAATCCATCTCCACCATTGTTCCACTAATGAGAAAATTGTAGACATCTTCACCAAAGCACTTGGAAGAGAAAAGCTTGAAAGATTCAGAATGATGCTTGGACTCACCAACATCCCTTCAGATTAAGGGGGGGAATGTTGACACCTAATCATAGGGATTTGGTGAACAACTGTAATTAGTGTAAATAAATAATAGAGAAGATGGAGAGTCATCGGGAGATGAACTAAACAATCACTCCCTCTTGTATATAATAATGAACAACCTGAACGAATAATATGATTTGATTTTGAGGAGTTATCTCCTAGTTTGACACAAAATACTTGAGAATATTATGACAAAAACAATGAACATGCATAGAAAAGATTGGTCAGAGAAGTTGAATGAAGCACTATAGGCTTATAGGATAACATGGAAAAACACTACTGGATTTAGCCCCTTTCAGCTTGTTTGTGGAAAACAAGTCTTTTTACCAATTGAATTTTAGATCCCTACATATAAACTTGTAGCATAATTGGGACTAGACCTTGACAAAAGCACAACAATAGAGGATTATGGAACTCAATGAAATAGATGGGATCAGAAAATAAGATATGGAACATACATCTGTAGTTCAATAGTAGAGGAAAAAATGGCATGACAAATTCATTAAAACAAAATCTTTCATAAAGGAGACTGGGCGCTACTTTTTGACTCTAAGTTCAAAGATTTCAAAGAAAAATATACTGCTCATTGGCTTGGGCCATATGAAATAGAAGAAATCTTTGAAAATGGAGCAGTAAGGATAAAGACAATTGATGAAGCAAAAAATTCTTTTCTGGTTAATGGCCATAGACTAAAATTTTATCCTAAGCCTATAAACCTAGAAGACTTTTTGAAAATAGTTTCAGAAGACGATGATATAGAAGTATTGGAAAATCATAGCAATATTCCTTCCCTACTTCCAAAAAAGTAAAAATAAAAAAAGTTAAAAAATAATAAAAGAGTGTGGTTTTGAAAATACAAGATACTGGCATAATACAAACTTGAATTCATATCAGAAAACCAACATGTTTGGCCAATATGAATTCTTCTTCATGTTTTTATTTCCATTTTTGTTTTTACAAGATCATTCTCCAAAACTTAAAATACTTGAGGACAAGTATGAAAATAAGCAAGGGGGGAAGATTCACAATAAATCAGCAAACCATGCAATGGTTTGATATCAAGTAGTTATTTATTAGAAGGGACCTGAAATAAACATCATCAACAAGTATCAGGAGGGACTTGAAACAACATTGCATAAGGGACCTGAAACATTATTCAAAAGAACATTGCAGAAGGGACCGGAATCAATATCAGATGCAAAAACATGAAACAACATCAAAATGATTAAATAAGCAGATACAAGTGTCTAAATTCCATCATAATTTATCTTTGAAGAACTATCATCATTCAAAAGATTCAATTATGGATGAGCTAGCAAAGGTCATCATCAATGAACATTGAGCTATTATGTGAAAGAAGAAGTACTGTAAGTAAAAAATATATATTCTTAAAACTTTTGATTTTTTTTTTTTTTTTAATTTCTACAATTGTTAAAACTAATTTAACTTGGATATGCATCCTACCCTACATTTCGTTAACCTCATATACTCCTAACTACATCGCCACATAAAAAATTACATTCATTATCCAACCTTACATTTCAGTAACCCCATATACTCCTTCGTTATCCTTCAACATAAACATAAGAATTTTTGATAAAAAATTGAGGCTCAAAATTTTTTCCCATAAGGAATTTTTGCATGCCTACAAAAACAACAAGGGTTAGTATCATTATAAAAAAAATTGACACTATGGTCATTACAAAAAGGGTTGGTATCGTTACAAAAATGACCTAAAACTATGGCCATTTTAAAATCAACTACATATAATTGCAAGCATGCAGAATATGATGGTGCTTTCAATGAGAAATGAATGAAACTATAGTGGCGCTTACAAAATTATGAGAAATGCATATGATGGTGTTTACAAACTATAGTGGGAAAACAAAGAAATGAATGAAGCTATGATTAAAAATGAATATAGAAAAATGTGGGTAGTGTAAGTATTTGTTGGCATTATGACACAGGTGTTGTCCTTGATGGCAACATTCTCAAATGATAGATCACAATACAACATGTTAACAGCTCAGATTTACAGATCAGTCTTCACAGAATGAAGAAAGAGAGGTATACGCAAGTTCACCATTGGCCAAGTTGCATATACACGCGGGTTCACTATATACAAGTTGCGTATACGTACACACGGACTTTCACAAAAGGAAAAGTTGGAAAACTAAGTTTTTGTTCTGAAGTATTTGGTCCATGGTATTTTGATCCATGGTATTGGTTCTGAGGTATTGACCCTAGGTATTTAATCCAAGGTATTGGTCCTAAGTATTTTTGTTCCATGGTATGGAGAAAGGCCTAAAACTATAAAAGGAGGAGAAGATCATTAGGCCAAGGTACTCAAGCATTGAATATCTCATGAAGAGTGAGATCTAGTATGCAGGTTATTGGGTTATGGTGCATTGTTGGATTTGAACCAAGGAGGAACCTTAGTGGTTGATGGAGGATAAGATCTAATGATGGATCAGAATCTTAAGGCGTAAAGTGAACTATCATTATGTGTTTTTGCTCATGAATATTCTAGATCTGAATACTGACGGATATATTATTCTGTAAATGATATGATTTGGGTATAACTAAAGTTTGGTATAGATGTACAACTATGAATTAATATTTACAGATGTATACGTTGGTTGGCTTTGAGGAAAGCACGTATACATGCAAGTTCGGCACAAGAAAGTAGCGTATACCTTATAATCTATGTTTTAGTTGCTGCTGTTTGTTGTTGTAGTGTTTTGGGTTTTGGTTACTGTATTCTGGTGACAACATTCTAAAAAATCAGATTGATGGGTTGTCAAAGTGATTGATTGATTTGGTTGCGGTTGGTTCAATAGAATATTGGTTGATGCAGATATATTTGATGATTGAATGATGTTGTTGATGGATCCAGTCTGAAAATTTATGAAACGTGGACCCTGGAAGAAAGGAGAAGGTTGTAGCCTTCTATAGGCCGACACCTACATACTAGTAAACATACTAGCTAGTACAAGAGCTAGGGGGTTGTATCTCCCTTCCAGTAGAGGCCGGAGAATGAGAGAAGATTGTACCCATCTGCAGGTAGAAGCCCACGTACTGGTATAAGGCTGGACCAATACAGAAATTGTAAATAGAATTTTCTTATTATTAAAAGAAGATAGAGATGATTGTAGCAGGTGGTTTTCACCCACATTGGGTTTCCACCTTATATATTGGTTTTTTGTGCATTTAGTATGTGTGATGCTTTATTATGATTTTATTGCACTATCTAATGAATTGCTGATATACTAATTAAAGTTCACTACATGATAATTTGAGTAAATCAAAAGATCTCTGCATATACACTGGTTTCATTAGGTATAGCTGCCTATACACGCTAGTTCACTGAGCTGAAGTAGCGTATACAAATAATTTTTGAAAATTAAATTATTGATCTGATAATACTGATTCACCCCCCCTCTTAGTATTATTTCCAACAATTGGTATCAGAGCAGGTCCTTCATAAGAAGCTTGATCGCTTGAAGGTAGATCCATCATCATGAGTAATCAAGAAAGCGGGGGATCCATCAGACCACCAATCTTTGATGGGAGCAACTTCGTTTATTGGAAAGTAAGAGCCACAACCTATCTTCAATCTCTTGGAACAAATGTCTGGGAAATCGTGGAAGGAGGATATAAATTTCCATTAGCAATTCCTACAGATACGACATGTAAAAAGCAATATGAAACTAATTCCAAGGTTGTCAATACATTATTAGGAAGTCTGTCACAATCAGAGTTTGTCAAAATTATGCAGCTCAAATCAACCAAAGAAATATGGGACAAAATTGTTCTAAGCTATGAAGGAGACTCTCAGGTAAAACATGCTAAACTACAAGATCTTAGAATTCAATATGAAACTCTCAAGTTTCACAATGATGAAAGTATAACTAGTTACTTCTTGCGTATAGATGAAATTGTTAATTGCATGAAGAATTTCGCTGAAGAGATAAAGGAAGTTACCTTAGTTGAAAAAGTTTTAAGATCCTTGTCTGCAAAATTTGAATCAAAAGTATCTACCATAGAAGAAAAGCAGGATCTACAGACTATTACTATGACGCAACTTCACGAAATCTTAACTGCCTTTGAGATGAGAAAAGGAGGTCCATCAAATATGAGAGAAGTCACATTTAAAGCTTCACCAAAAGTAAAAGAAGAACTCAATGAATCAGGACATATTTCAGAAGAAGAAGAGGAAGTAAACTTTGTCAAAAAGCTTCAACGGGGTTCTGGAAGATTCAGAGGTAAACTACCTTTCAAATGTTTTTCATGTGGTAGATTTGGTCATTATGCTGCCAAATGTCCTCATAAAGATAAATATGATAAAGGGCAGGAATTTGCAAAATGGAATAGAAAACAAAATGTAAGTAAAAAGATCTAATATACTCATGAAGATAGTGATGGTCTATCAAATAGTGATGAAGATGAAAATAATAATGACTATAGACTTCTGATGGCTTATGAATATGATGACTTTTTGGATGCTTTATATGAAGATGAAATATATGAAGAAATCTCTAAACTCAAAATCTGTTTAGAAGAAAATAATATGATTATAGATACCTTGACATACCAACTTGCTGAAAGAGAAAAAAACAATGAAAAACTAGAATGTGAAATTGTGGGTCTAAGAAAGGATCTTGAGAAAACAAAAGCTCTCAATCTTAGATTTGCTAAAGGATTAGAAACCTAAATGAAATTATCAAAGTGCAACATTCTCCTCTGATAAAGACATGTCTTGGATATACTGAAGAAGAATCTCAATCACAAAAGCCGTCAACCTCCACTAAAAGCTATCTTGATGAAGCAAAGAGAAATGAACAGTTTGACGATCATCAGAAAAGGCATAAAGTAGATCATCAAGTAAATCAGGCTCAATTTACTTCAAGTATGAATAGAAGCCACAATCGACCACAGGTCAATCGTATTCAATTTACTTCAAAGACAAATATCAGTAGAAAATACAATCACTAGGTCAGTAGATTCGATAATCGCATGAACTTCTTATATGGTCAATATTTCTCATGTCATAATTTTGGACACAAAGCTACTCAATGCGTTGCTTACAAAACTATCATGACTAGAGAAGCATGAAATCAAAGGAATGTGACAGGGATGAAGAAAAGTTCCTATAATAACTTTTCTCTTCTTGAAAATGAAATAGAATGCTCAATCTGTAACAACTTTGGCCATCAAGAATCTGAATGCAGGAGTAAATTTCGGCAAATATCTCAAAAGGATAAAACTCCATTAAATCCAAAAATATGGAGAAAGAAAGAACCATGAACAGAAAGTTGTGGTATAGCCTTGTATGCAGAAGGACAAGAAAACCAGTGGTACATTGACAGTGGATGCTCAAAACACATGATAGGTGACAAAGAAAAACTACACTCATATAATGCTTTAGAAAAGGAAAAAAGTGTCTCATTAGGAAACTACACTCCTACTGTCATAACAGGTAAAGGCTCTATTTTCTTGAAAGAAAAAGTAAAGCTGGGAATGTTATGTATGTTGATGGCTTAAAGCATAACCTGTTGAGTGTGAGTCAAATGTGTGATCAAGGAAATGAAGTAGTGTTTCGATCAAATGGATGTGTTGTTCATGACCTTGATACAAGAGAAACCGTGATCAAAGGTACAAGAACTCTAAACAGCCTATACATACTCAAGGGAATACAACAATAGTGCTATCTAAGAAAAAAATGATGAAAACTGGCTATGGCACAGAAGATTGGGGCATCTAAACTTTTCTCAAATAAGAGAAGCATGCAAGTTCCAGGTTGTTCATGATCTTACAGATATCAACATGCCTATAAATACTATATGCAAATCATGTCAATTTGATAAGCAAACTAGATCTCACTTCATCGAAAAGGAAGGGTTAGCTAGTAAGCCTCTTGAACTTGTTCATATTGATTTATGTGGACCATCAAGGAAAAATTCACCTTGTGGAGAAGAATACTTTATAATACTTTATATTGTTCATTGATGATTTTTACAGAATGTGTTGGATAGGTCTTCTAAAACATAAGGATGAAGCATTTGAAAAGTTCAAAGCCTTCAAAGCTTTGGTTGAAAATGAATCAAATTGCAAAAAGAAATTCCTCAGATTTGATTAAGGAGGGGAATTTACCTTAGATGAATTCTTTGAATTTTGTGAAACACATGGAATAAAAAGGCAGTTTTCCATCGCAAGGACTCCTCAGAAAAATGGAGTGGTAGAAAGGATGAACAAAACTATTCAACAAATGGCTCGTGCTATGCTAGATGAATTTGGAACTCCTACAACCTTCTAGGGTGAAGCTGTATTCATCGCCGTCACTATTCGCAACCAAGCAAATGTTTGGGTAAACAACACTCATACTGCACATGAACTTTGGTATGGTAAGACTCCCACTGTAAAATACTTCAAAGTTTTTGGAAGCAAATGTTACATCAAAAGGACTGATGAAAAACTTAGTAAGTTTGAACCCAGACTAGATGAAGGTATTCTTCTTTGCTACTTGTCCCAAAGTAAAGGATATAAATGTTATAATAAAAGACATGGGAAAATTATTGAAAGTATTGATGTTGTGGTTGATGAAGCATGCAAGAATCCAAAATAGGTAAAAACCGAAGGTTATGACAATGAACAAGATGAGGAACATTTTCCCACATCAAATCACACTGATTCTGAAGAAGAAACCAATGAAGCACCAAAAGAAGAGATAATGATAGAAGAAAAGACTCTGTCTAGGTTTGTTCAGAAAAATCATATGGAAACTCAAATTTTAGGGGAAAAAGGGGTAGGTGTGCAGACAAGAAGAACCATTGTCGAAGCCTCAAGCTATCTAGCATTACTATCTTCCATTGAACCTCAAAATGTAAATGAAGCATGCAAAGATGAATGTTGGATCAAGACCACGAATAAATAACTTGAGCAAATTGAAAAGAATAATACTTGGGAATTAGTTCCTAGACCTCATGATAATAATATAATAGGAACTAAATGGATATTCAAAAACAAGCTAAATGAAAATGGAGAAGTTATTAGAAACAAGGCCAGACTTGTTTGTAAAGGATATGCTCAACAAGAAGGTATAGATATTGAAGAAACTTTTGCACCTGTTGCTAGACTTGAAGCCATAAGAATATTTCTTGCCCTTTCTAGTTTTTAGAAATTCAAAGTATACCAAATGGATGTAAAATATACCTTTCTTAATGAAAACATAGAAGAAGAAGTCTATATTGAACAACCAGAAGGAATCATACTTGGAAATGATGAAAAACTTGTATGCAAACTCAGAAAAGCTCTCTATGGTCTAAAACAGGCTCCAAGGGCATGGTATTATTGTCTTGACAAATATCTCCACCAACAGGGTTTTTCAAAGGGGTTAGCATATAACAATCTATATACAAAGATGGACACTGATAAATGGCTAATAATTGTTGTGTATGTTGATGATATCATTTTTGGTAGCAATGAAGAATCCATGAGTCAAAATTTTGCCTTAGTAATGCAGCAAGAATTTGAAATGTCCTTGCTTGGTGAGCTTACCTACTTTCTTGGTATACAAGTTAAACAAAATAAAGATGGTATTTTTCTATCACAAACCAAATATCTCAAACAGATCCTAAAAAGGTACGACATGGAAGATTCTAAACCAGTATGTACCCCAATGGTAACATGATGCAATCTTAGCTCAAATGGTGAATCAACAACAATACATCAACCAAATTATAGATCCATGATTGGTAGTCTGCTTTATCTAACAGGTACCCCACCAGACATTATGCATGCAGTGGGAATAGTTGGAAGATTCCAAGAAAATCCTAAGGAAACACACCTTCAAGGAGTCAAAAGGATTTTCAAATATCTTCAAGGAACATAGAACTTTGGTTTATGGTATCCAAGAGATACAGATCTTACACTTCATGCATATATAGATGCAGATTGGGCAGGAAGTGTTGATGATAGAAAAAGCACTAGTGGTGGTGCATTTTATATGGGTTCTAGGTTAGTGTCTTCGTTCAGCAAGAAACAAAGTTCAATTGCATTATCTACAGCTGAAGTAGAATATGTGGCTACTGCATCTTGCTGCACACAACTACTTTGGATGATGCAAACATTGTAAGAAATTTAGATCACATGTACTCTACCCATCTCCATTCTATGTGATAATACAAGTGCCATCAGTATTTCAAAGAATCCAGTCATTCTATGTTCCCTCCAAAGAACAGGTTTCTGATATCTTCACTAAACCACTGCCTAGAGAGACATTTGAATATCTTAGATAAAAGTTGGGAGTAGTTGTTGCATCATCCTACTGTTAAATCCTATTTTCTTCAGAGAAAGGTGGTTATACGTGAGTTTCATAAAACATAGTCACGTATATACGCTGGTTTCTGTGGGTATTGTCGCGTATATGTTGGTTTGAGGAAAAGCAGTGGGCCGGACTTAGGAGAAAGGGGTTTGATATGGTTCAATGAATTATCTACTTTGCTTGATCATGGTTACAGTGTGTTGATGACATGTGGACATATGTTGGCTCTCATAAGTTATTGATAACTTGATATATATCTGATTGATGATGATGCCTTGATAACTCTTATGATATATGAAATGATCAGATCTGAGAGTGAACATATGACACATGTTCAGGGGGAGCATATGCTTCTAATAATGCATTGTTGGCATTATCTTAGAAGATCTTGGTTCAGATTTTGTTTCAGGTGGAATAGGTTCAGGGGGAGAATATGGCTGCTGGTTTGGATGCTGATTGATAGATGCTACTGATAATAGTTGCTGATGACTATCATGGTCTTGTTTAAGACATTTGGTCTCTATTATATATGTCATGTATATCTTTTAGTGTAACGGTTATGAAAAAGACCTAATTTGTAACCCCACTATGCATGGGATGGATGATGTAATGTTTCTTGTTTTTGACATGTATAAACAATTGGTATATCCCCACTTGGTTGGGAGATGGATGTATGTATGAGTTGTTGGTGATAAGAAGGTCATTTGTGATGCATGTATAGAGTCACGTTCTTCTTTTAGAACATCTTTTTACAGACCTTGCTTGTGTTCATGGGGAGCATGGACTCTATCATGGGAGCTCAATCAGCACACCTCAGCATATAAGAGAATTCAACATGCACTCAGGGGGAGCGTGACCCTTTGCCCTTGATGTCAAAGGTAGACAGTGACTTGGTGTGGTTGTTGCCATCAAGTCCAAAGAGGGAGATTTTTGGCATTATGACACAAGTGTTGTCCTTGATGGCAACTCTCTCAGATGACAGATCACAATACAACAGGTTAACAACTCAGAGTTATAAATTAGTCTTCACAAAATGAAGAAAGAGAGGTATACACAGGTTCATCATTGGCCAAGCCGTGTATACACGCGGGTTCACTGTATACAAGTCGCATATACATACACATGCACTTTCACAAAAGGAAAAGCACATATACCTTGGAAAACTAAGTTTTTGGTTCGAAGTATTTGGTCCATGGTATTTTGATCCATGGTATTGGTCCAAGGTATCGGGTCCGAGGTATTGACCATAGGTATTTGATCCAAGGTATTGGTCCTATGTGGTTTTGTTCCATGGTATTGAGAAAGGGATAAAACTATAAAAGGAGGAGAAGATCATTAGGCCAGGGCACTTAAGCATTGAATATCTGATGAAGAGTGAGATCTAGTATGCAGGTTATTGGGTTATGGTGCATTGTTGGATCTGAACCAAGGAGGAACCTTAGCAGTTGATGAAGGATAAGATCTAATGATGGATCGGGATCTTAAGGCGTAAAGTGAACTACATTATTTGTTTTTTCTCTTGAATATTCTAGATCTGAATATTGACGCATATATTATTTTGTAAATGATATGATCTGAGTATAACTAAAGTTTGGTATAGCTGCAGAATTATGAATTAATATTTACAGATGTATATGCTGGTTGGATTTGAGGAAAGCGCGTATACACGCAGGTTCAACACAAGAAAGTAGCGTATACCTTATAATCTATGTTTTAGTTGCTTCTGTTTGTTGTTGCAATGTTCTGGGTTCTGGTTATTGTATTCTAAAAGATCAAATTGATGGGTTGTCAAAGTGATTGATTGATTTTGTTGTGGTTGGTTCAATAGGAAATTGGTTGATGTAGATATATTTGATGATTGAATGATGTTGTTGATGGATCCAGTCTGAAAATTTATGAAACGTGGTCCCTGGAAGAAAGGATAAGGTTGTAACCTTCTATAGGCCAGCACCTACATACTAGTAAACATATCAGCTAGTACAAGAGCTAGGGGGTTGTAGCCCCCTTCCAGTAGAAGTTGGAGAACGAGAGAAGGTTGTACCCTTCTACTGGTAGAAGCTTGCGTACTGGTATAAGGCTGAACTAGTACAAAAATTTTAAACATAATTTTCTTATTATTAAAAGAAGACATAAACGATTGCAGCAGGTGGTTTTCACCCACATTGGGTTTCCAACTTATATCTTGGTGTTTATGTGTGTTGCTTATGTGTGATGCTTTATTATGCTTTTACTGCACTGTCTAATGAATTGCTGATATATTGATTAAAGTTCACTATATGATAATTTGGGTAAATCAAAAGATCTCTGCATATATGCTGGTTTCATTAACTATAGTTGCATATACATGCTAGTTCACTGAGTTGAAGTAGCATATACAAATCAGTTTTGAAAATTAAATTATTGATTTGATAATACTGATTCACCCCCCCTCTCAGTATTATTTCCAATAGCATTATGGTGATAAGACGAGCATACAAAGTCATGAATGGAAGAGTGTACATGAAGTAGAGAATGTAGTCAATATTGTGACACATAGGCAGCCATGGGAATGTAAGAAAGAGTATGATCTGGGAGCATGAAATAGTCAAAACATGTCCAAACAAACAAAACTCCATGTTATACTGTCTTTCACCATAAACTGAGCTTTTTGTAAGTCTCTCTTCTGCTATCTTAACAAAGAACTAAGCTCAGAAGGTGAGTAAGGAGAAACCCTCACAGAAGAAGAAAACGTGTAGAGAAAACATGAAAATTGAAGAGAATTCCACGTAAGACAAAGAAGTCAAAACATAGAGGTTTGTTAAGCCCTGAACAGAGAAGGGAGTACATAAGAAATAGGAAAGGAGGTTAAAAAGTCCATGGAGAAATAAGGAAGTATACATTGGTTTTAATGAGGAGATTGAAGGCCAAGATTTTCTCTGCACCAAGTTGATTGTGCTTCCCAACAATCTCCAAAAATTTCACAAGAGAAGAGGCAAGCACCAAATCCAGGATTTCTATAAGCAATTAAACAAATTCCAAGGGTAGTTAAGCTCGAGATGTGGTTACAATGTGTCATTTTATGAGGGAGAAAGATTTCAATTGTTGATTTGAAAACTCTGCCACCATTAAACAGAACTTGCCACCTATGTCATGAATGAATCTTCAAAGATGTTAAAAGGAGTTCTAATTGAAATGACACTGTTTAAGCACATGAAAACGAGTTATTAAGTAACAGATATTCACGAGTTTTCTTCTAGTTTAGGTATCCCATTTTGAAATTCCCTCATGCATATTTGTGGAATTTCCCTATTTGAAAAACACAAATCCTATTTTTCATATGCACAGTGAGCATTTCTAGAAGGGATTTTCATTAAAAAAACCTTGGGAAAACAAATATTGAAGCACACGTTTAGGAGCAGTGAAATATTGTTAAGATGTTTTTGATATTTTTTACATAGTGAGCAATTTTTTTGAAGAACAATGGACTCCTTTTTGTAGCAGAACAAAGGAAATTGAAAAGGATTCAAGCAAGAGAATCATTTTATTTTTTTCAAAGAACTTCAAATACAAGGTAAGCCTATTTTCCATGATAATTATCCATGAATCAAAATTGCATGAATAAGAATACACACACACACACACACACACACACACACACACACATGTATTTTTGTTTATGATGAGGATGTTAACTATCCAGGGACACATTAATTGGTATACAGAGCACATGGCAACCAAAATTGAGCCAAATGAATTCAAGATAGAGAACTGGGGAAAAGAAAGCATATAAAAATTGTATCAAGCAGAATTCATAGGGTTTCTTCATAAGTTTAAGGGGCATAATAACAAGATTAGACAAGAATTCATAAATCATTATGAACATGGACAAATGAAAGTGGGTGACCTCTCCATACAACTAAACCTATAATTTTTTTCCCAAGCTCTAGATCTTCCCTTAATATGAGAAGAATAGCACAACGGATTACATTTCATAGAGAAAGGTTGGACATTCTTCTTAGAAAAACTGAGAAAAAGATCCTTTGATAGATCAAAAGGAATTCAAAGGGACTGGTTAAAGGAGCCTTGGTCTGAATTAGTTATAATCATTCAAAGATATTTCACTTATGACAATAGGCACAACCTAGTTTATATTTACCACATTAGGCTACTTCAACACATAAAGGGAGAATTCGAGATTAATCTACCCTATTTCTTCTCAAGAATCTTGACCAAAATGATAGAGGGTGTTAAAAATAAAAATGAAGTGAAAGTGGCACATATTTATCATCAAGGGCTCATTAAAATACTTGTAGAACATCAAGTGAGAAGCAAGGGATTGATTTGGAAAGAATTTTTGGTTCAACATCATATTGAGGAGCAAACAATAGAAAACAAATTTGAACAAATGCATGTTACTAGGAGCATAATAAACTCTCCTATGTATCCTAGGACCCGATCTAAGAAAAAACATGAGAGTGGCATGATTGAGAAAGAAAGACATTTCCTATCTTTTCCCATAAGGCCCAGGAAGAAAATGCAAGAAAAGCCAAGTGAGAAAGAAAAATACCAAGAGGTAGAAATGGTTGAATCTCCAACAATATCAAAAGAAGTTAACAAGATATTTCAAAGAATGGAAAGGGAAGTTCAAGAAGAACCTTTGGAAAAGGATTCCTACTTTGAGCATGCATGGATAGGAGACACTTGATCACATTCATTATGCAAGGAGACTGTAGGAGAAGAAAGAGAGCTAGAGCAAGAAGAACACCTTAAGAAGATAGAAGAGTTGACAAGGGAGTTGGAAGTCAACAAGATTTTGGAAAGGCATTTGAAGAAAGAGAATAAGATGTACAAACAAAACATTAAAAATCTCATCAAAGAAAATGAAAAGTTGAACAAGAAAATTGATAAGGTTGAAACAAAGAACATCCTCATCTCTAAACAAGCTTACATGTGGCTCAATGAAAAGAACACATGGAAATACAAATATGAGAGACATAAGGTAAACACTGTCATCTATAAAGCAGGGGAGCATGAAGGCATTGACATTTTACTTCAAGATGCACAACAATATGTTACGGGTATATTTATAGGTTTAGAAGGGACATCAACACTCAGAAGATCAAAGAGAATAAAGCAAGCATGAGGACATGCTTGAAGATCAACAAGTTGGAGATGTTGGCCCTCAATTTTGGTCAATTTTGCTTATTAAAAATCCACTTAATTTCCATCATATTCCACCTTAAATCATCCATATATACCTTATTTTTACCCTATTATGCATATTTAGCTAAATAAATGATGTTTTTCAATTTTTAGATATTTTTGCAAAAATTGGGTTTCAAGAGTATTTTTAGACAGAACTAGAAATTCCCGTAATAGCTCCATTAAAGTGATGTATGAAGAACACTTGGGCTCGAGCTGAATACATATTTGGAAATATTAGGAACCAAGGATGGATGAAAAACTATTGGCTCGGTCAAAATGAGCAAATACAGTCCTGGTCAACGTTGGTCAAACTTGACCTGTCACCCAGAAATCCCTATTAAAAAGGGGTAGTTTTAGGATTTTTTGGATTTTTTCTAGATTTCTTGTAACTAATGGATGGATTTAACTTGATGAAGTGGGATAAAATTAATGATGGTTGTTTCATAATTTTTAGCTTATATGGCTATTATTTTGCCTATTTAAGGAGAGGCATTCATAGTTAAACTATGTAGAAAAACTTATTATTTTGAGATAATTGAAGAGAAAACTTTTGTTTCATGATTTCTTTGTGTTTGCTGGAATGAATGAGTTTTTGTAGATGAGTATTTTAGCTGTGTACCAGCAAGGTTGGAGCCCCACCATATCAAGCTAAGTACACTTTGTTGTATGATGTTCATATTTGTGCATATGCTAGTTTAATTCTCCATGTTTATTATATTCATTATTGGGATGGGGTCCCTTGGGGCCAGTTTTAGGACAAAAGCCCAAGTTTTGGGGCAAAATCCTAATTTTTGATGTAAAATGATGAAAAGTCTCCACAAATTGTGGTCGCGGAGCGCATAGTTAGTTAAGAGTCAAAAAGGGATTCACCCTCCTTTATGTAAAGTTGAGTCGACTTTTGAGATCTACTCATGGTCTGCAGACCATAGGATTGTATAAATGGGTGTGTCTTAGAGAGTCTAAGGTAAGTAATAAAAGAAGTCTATGGGTACGAGCAGAGAAGTCTAGTGTAGAGAAGAAGTCTTAGAGGAGGGAAAGGCTTTACAACTGAGTGCACAAAGGCCTAGAGTAGTGTTCACAGTTGAGTGCATAGACCCCTACAATTGAGTGTGCAGGGATGTATCAAGTTTGTAAACTTATACTGAAGATCAATAAAGAATATTGTTATGAAAATTCTTGTGTTTTAGCTCTTTATTTCTATTATGTATGATTGTGATATATGTTGGGATGAACGATGTGTTTATGAAATAATGATGCATTGATGCATGACTTTACTTGATCTATATTATTATCTCAACACAATTAATTTTTAGTGATTACGCGAAGATCATAACACTATTTTTTAAAGTTATCGAACACTTAGGTTGATCTGAGTAAATACTGGCCTAAAGGTAATCTATGATGTTCGTGAGTAGCTAATTCTCCTGTTTAGGGTTCGTGAAAGCCAATCATAGACATTCATGGAGGTCTAGTGGCCAATTCAAGGAAGTTACTATCATAAGCCATAAGCACTTAAAGATCTACGTGAAGGCATATCTAGGTTACAAAAGGACATCACACTAATCTATGGCTGCGGAACTTGGTTCCAGCATCCCCCCATAGTGCTTCATGTGAGACTTCAGTCCAGACACCACAAACTGATGCTGAAATGGCAAGTAGTGTAGGGATTTGTTTGGAACAACTAACTTTGAATCTGGGTCAAGACCCCTTTGAGCAAACAAATGGTTCCTTTGCTAGGACCGGGATCTGCATAAAGAGATGTGTGATGTTGCATCACTGGAATCTGACCAAAAAGGAAATTGAGAAGTCGTTGGATAGAAAGATCAACGAATGCGTGGTGCAGGAAAACAATAATTCATGCCTGACAGAAGAACAGTGGTTGGACAGATATTTGTACACTAAAATACATGGAATTTTCTTCTACACCTTCCTGATTGAACTATACGAGTGGATATAAAAATTGGCAGATGCCAAGGTCTTGGAAAATACTGAGGGGGGGGGGGGGGGGGGTGAACTAGTATTCCTTAGAAATTAGCACTTCTAAATATTTTCAGAGCATTAGTTAATCTTCAATTATCATTAATGTTTATGGAGTAACAACAATGAATAAAAGAACATAGAAGGCACAAAAATTTTAGGTGGAAAACCCCCTACGGGTCAATAACCATGGAAATATTTTCTAATAATTCTTTAATCTTCAACTTTAATTGAAAAGAAAACTCCAACTTCCTAGAATCTAGACAAGAATTCTTGTCCAGCTCCCACTGGATGGATGCTCCAAGGCCCGATATTCTTCAGTAGTCAATTGAATGGATGCCCCAACACCCAATAAGCTACAACTCACCCTAGTACCACCCTACCACTCTGATGTTTTCACAGGCTTGAACCTATTGGTGACTTCATGCACTAGCCTAGCACCACCCTACCACCTTATAGAAGAATAAAAGAAGAATGGACTCCTGTACCAAGGAAAATGGTCCACTTTACAATGACATAGAATGATGTAGAAGAAGAAGACAGACTAGACCATAACCTCAACTATGACACAACCACCTAATGATGATCCTAGACCTCTCGACATTGCCTCTTCAACTCTTGGCAAATAGACATTTGTACAACTTTTACAATGATGCTTGTACAATGTCTCTGTACAATGATACTTTTATAATGATTGTATGCAGTGCTTCCCACTTGAAGACTTCATGTGGTGAACTTCTTGCTGTTGTTCTGCACCTGGATTGCTGCTCTTGTCATGCTACCATTTCTCACTCTTTAGAACATTATATTATGCATTGAGTCTTCTCTTGATGAATATATAATATCTGTGAAAAGTCTTCAAAGAAATACCCATGACATGATAATAGCAAAACTTACCTCATCCTACAAAACATATGTCAGTGATAAACAAAAACAACAAATTAGAATACAAAGAAACTAATGCAATAAGAGATGAACATACACATATAGAAGATACTTACCTGTATCTTACCTCTCATGCATCATTTTTTTGCACCTTGCTCTTTGCTGCCGTAGAATGTTTGGTCCTTTGAACCCCTTGATAACACTAGATCTAGTTTTTCTTGCCTTCTCAGAGCATGAAATTTAATATGATGTATCTCTGTGATTTCAGATCCCCAACATGTGATCTTCGGTCATGTAGAATCCCTTTGAGTCTTCTTTCCAATGCCATAGGTCTGACCTGATTTGGACTCTTCAAGGAAAAGTTATGCCCAATCTCTCACAATGAACTAATTATGGACTAGTTCACTAGAGCAAACTTGTACGATGTACCACGTGTCACTTTGTACTCCTTAGGCCCTGAAATTAATACAAAGAAAATAAATTCCAGCACTTTTTACAAAATTCCAATCCTCTTCTATGAGATAGAGTTATGACGATTTTCCCAAGGTCACTTCTTTGAGATGAAATTCGGGAGCTTGCAAAAACCCTAACTTCCATAGATCATATCACCGAAAATATAGTGAACCAAGATTTGAAATTTGGTTACGATGTTCATCAGAATTTTGAGTCAAATGGGTTTTAATTTCAGAATCTAAGACTTCGCATAAATGAAGTTATAATGAAGATGCCATGATCGCTACATTTGGAGGATATATGAGATTTCTTTTTATAGAGTTGAGAGGAGCTTCTATAGAGAATGTTGGAGGGATTTTTGGAGCTTAGAAAACTATTAATTATTGACTATTCAATGACCAAAACAAATTATGAATGCCATGCAACAACCCCATAGGGTTTTAGCCCACTAACTAGGGTTACTAACTTCAAACATGAATATCTCTCAAACCGTGAAGAATTACTTGGCATGCCATATATCAACGGAAACATCTAGACGATTAGAATCTATCTAGAAGATCCTTGACTCAAACTAGAGTAAGTTGTCAAGTCAAAATTCCCTTTCAAGATTAGGGTAGCCCCTGGTGTTGCTTGGGTTAACATCAATGACAACCTCAAATCATCTTTAGATCAACAGTCTCCCCCTTTTGCATTGATGGCAACACAAGTACTCCCCTTGTGATCAGGGCACCTCTTCCTACTACCTTCTCTCCCCCTTTGACATCAATGGAAAAGGGTAGCCCCCCCTGAAACACAACCATCCTGCGGACCTATACACACTTCCACTCCCTGTTTATTTTTTGAATAAGGAAAATCTAATGAGAACTTGGGAGAATCCCAAGCTTCTAGCGAAGATACTCAAATGCTTCAGGCAGTAAAGGTTTCTTGAAGATATCAGCAATTTGTTCTTTTGTACCAACATATTTAAGTTTGATATTATTTTTAGTGACTTGTTCTCTAACAAAATGATATTTTATGAGAATGTGTTTTTTTTTTAATGCATGATAGGATTCTTGGAGATGCTGATGGCACTGGTGTTATCACAGAAGATGGGAATAGGCTCATTGAATTGTACTTGAAGATCTCGCAAAGTTTGTTTCATCCAAAGGACTTGAGTACAACAAGCTACGACTGCAATGTATTCTGCTTCCACTACAGATAACGAGATTGAGGTTTGCTTTTTGCTCAACCATGATACAAGACAACCACCTAGATAGAATGTTGCTCCACTAGTAATCATATGATCATTAATTCTTCCTGCCCAATCTGCATCTGTAAAGGCTTGAATAATGAGATATTTTCCCTTGGGATACCACAAGCCATATTCTGTTGTGCCCTTTAGATATCGAAGAATTATTTTGATGACAATAATATGTGATTCTTTTGGTGCCGCTTGGAATCTTGCTACTTTTCCAACTGCTTGCATATCATCTGGTTGGGAGGCTGTTACATATAGAAGACTACCAATCATAGATCTGTATGCCCTCTGATCCACATCCTTAGATAAGTCATCTATTCTAACTCTGCAACCTATTACCATCAGAGTAAGGACAGGTTTGCAATCTTCCATTTTAAATTTCTTGAGCATTCCCTTGATGTACTTGGCTTGACATATAAATATTCCTTTCTCTTACTGAGATATTTGAAGCCCTAAGAAGTATGTCAACTCACGAAGTAGAGACATATCGAACTCACTTTGCATATTTGCAGTAAAGTTCTTACTTAGTCGAGCATCATTGCTACCAAAGATTATATCATCCACATATACCTCAATGATTGTTAAATTATCCTTATCTATTTGTACATAAACATTGCTATCAGTAGTACCTTTATTGAACCCTTGTTGACATAGATATCCATCAGGACAAGCATACCATGCTCTGGGAGCCTGCTTGAGACCATAAAGAGCCTTCTTTAACCTGTAAACATAGTCTTCTTTTTCTGATAGTAGAAAACTTTTAGGTTATTCGATGTAAACTTCTTCTTCTAATTCTCCATTCAAAAATGCCGACTTAACATGCATTTGGTAGAATTTTATTTTTCTTGAGCATAGACGAGAAACATTTGGATGGCTTCCATTATGGTAACTGGTGCAAATGTTTTGTTGAAATCAATTCCTTCCAATTGTGCATAGCCTTTGCAAACCAATCTTGCTTTGTTTCTAGTAACCTGTCCATCTTCATTCAATTTGTTCTTGAACACCCCTTTAGTCCCAATGACATTTATATCTTTTGGTCATGGAACTAATTCCCAAGCGTTATTTTTCTCGATTTGATCCAATTCTTCATTCATAGCTTCTCCCAATGTTCATTTAGGCTGGCTTCCTCAAAACTAGTCTCAAAGATGGCTAGAAAAGCAATGTGAGCTTGTTCTGATGAACGATGCTATCGACCTTTTCTTGTTCCAATTCCTTCATTTATGTCACCAATGATTTGATTTGATGGATGGTTCTTTTGAATCCATTCTTTTGTTCTCTTTGGAGGAGCTTCTTGTTGTTGTTCCCGTATATCTTGTTGACCATTATTTACTTCTTCCTAGTTGACATTTGCTTCTTGTTCTAGAATTTTCTCTGTACCTTTTTCAGCCTCTGTCTCAAGCTTCAAAGATTCTAGATCCTCATCATTATTTGTTAGAACACTATCTTCATCAAATGTAACATTTATGCTCTCCACTATATGTTTTCGTCTTAGATTATAGCATTTATCGGCCTTTCTTTTGTGGGAGTAACCAACAAAGATACCTTCATCAACACGTGATTCAAACTTACCCAAGTTTTGATCTTCTCTTTTGATATAACATTTTCTTCCGAAGATTCTGAAAATTTTTATACTAGCCGATTTTCCTTTCCATAATTCATATGGGGTCTTATTGCAATTATTTACGAGAAGACGTCTGTTGATAACGAAGAGTGTCTTATCAATTGCTTGAACCCATAATTTTTCATCAAATTTTGAGTCCTTCAACATTTTTCTACCCATTTCCTATATGGTTTCGTTCTTTCTTTCAGCAACTCCATTTTGTTGAGGTGTTCATGCTATTGAAAATTGTCTTTTTATTCCATTTTCATCACAGTATTGCTGAAATAATTTGGAAGTAAATTCTCTGCCATTATTTGATCTTAGACACTTTATTTTTAAATCAATTTCATTTTTGACCAGCTCCTTGTAGATCTTAAAGCACTCAAATGCTTCAGATTTTTTTTTTAGGAAATTGACAGCTGTCATCCTGGTATTGTCATCTATCATGAACATTAAATATAATTATCCATCTAAGCCTTTTGTTTCCATAGGACCACATATATTAGTATGTATCAATTCCAATGGATGTGATGAAAAGTGTTCTTTTGTTTTAAATCCACATTTTATCTTCTTGCCATGTTGACAGGCCTCACATAGTGTGTTGGAAGGTTTTGAGATTTTCGGAATTTCTCGTACTGCTTCCTTTTTTCTTATCCTGACAATATTGTCAAATTTTATGTGACCCATTCGTTTGTGCCATAACGAAATTTCATCTTCTTTATCTAGTAGACAAGCTTTAGTTTCTTCATCCGAACATATATGTCGTTTGGAGCTTGACTTACTGTAGCCAGAATTTTATCACACCTGCCTTTCCTGATTTCACATTTTATGGAGTTGAATAGCATTGTGTGTCCCTGATCACACATTTGTCCAGCACTGAGCAGATTGTGATTCATGTTTTCAACCAATAGAACATGCTTGGCTAGAGCATCTTTGCTTCCGAGACTGACAATACCTGATCCTATAACATTTGAAGATCCATCATTTCCAAAGGACACGGTTTCATCCTTCTTCTCTTTCAGAGATACAAATTTATTTCTATCTCCAGTCATATGCATTGAGCAACCGCTATCAATATACCACACATCTTTGTTGTTTTGAGTCTTGAGAGGTAGAGCACAATTATCGGTGTTCATCGTCTTCCATGTTTGTTCATTTTATGGCTTCGAAGATTCTTCTAGAGGATTTTCAAGTCTGTAGTCTCTGGCTATGTGTCCAAAGTTTTGAAATTTGTAACATTCAATATTACTTCTTAAATGTTCAATTCTATGGATGTTTCGTTGAGCCCTGGGAGGTTCATATTTCACAGATCTCCTGGAATTGTATTGGTTCCTAGGGTACGTGCGACATTCTATAGCTTTATGACCAAATTTTCTACATAGCCATAAAACATATCTTGGTACCTGGATGAAAATCTTTGTCGGGGAATTGTCTTCCAAGGCTGTTCTTACGAATATTGTCCAATGAAGTCTACATGCCTGTTAGATCTTATAGGTTCATTGTATTTTATTGTAGAAGGTAATATTTCTTTTTCTTTGTAACCGAGGTTAGTTCTATTGTTGTAAGATCATTGATTGTTGATGAGTTCTTCCAACGCCCTTGAGTTGTTGGCATAGTTTTGGATAGTTTTTCCCTTCTTCACTTCCTTACCCAGCGAGACTACTTCGGCTTCGAATGCTTCCCTTTCTCAGTTGCTTTCTTCCAACTTCTTTTTAAGTGAATCTTCAATACATTTGTGTTCTTCAACTTCAATTTTGAGACCTTGAACTTGTTCTTCAATAGTGTTGGAATGGATCTTCTCAGCCTTGAGCTATTTTATAAGCTTGATTGGCTCCTTAGAAAATTATTTTATGGTCAAGCCTTCTTCTTTGTTGTTTGATACCTCTTTTTTATTGTGCTTGGCCATAAAAAATAGTCTCTAATTGGCTTCTTCTTCACTGTCACTGTCTTCATCAGTTGATGAGCAGAGAGAAAGTTCCTTTTGAATCCTTTCTTCTTGCCTTTCTTGTTGAATTTGTTAAAGCCTTTCTTTCCTTTTGAGTTTCCATCACTTCTGTTTGGACATTTTGCTACGAAATGCCCAAACTCACCATAACCAAAACATATCTATGGAAGTTTACATTTGAATTTTCCCTTACCAATTTTTAGTTTTCTTGTAAAGTAAGCATATTCTTCATCTAAAAAACCTTCTTCATGATCTTCCTTTTCTTCACACTTGCAGGTGTAGGTGCAGGTCTTTGCCTTTGAAGGTTGTTTGTCCTGATTGGTTTTCTTAGATGCAGTGAACACAGTTTCTAGATGTGAAGTACCCTCTTCTTCATCAAGTCTCATTTCATATGCTATGAGAACTCCATGTAATTCCTCTTTATTGAGTATGTCTAGATTTGCACTGTATTCTAAGATTGATACCTTTGGGTTGAATATTCCTGGTAACATTGTAAGAATGAGAACATTTTGTATAATAGTCTTTTCATCAACAGGCTCTCCCTCTCCTTCCAAAGTGTTGGTTATTTCATCAACCTGTTGGAAGTATGCAACAATGTTGTCATCTTCTTTCATTCTGAGTTGCTCAAATTTTGCTCTGTAGATTTGTAGCTTTTCTTTTTTGACATTTGAGTCACCTTCATATATATTCTCAAGCTTGTGCCATACATTTTTGGCGGTTTTACAACCCAACACCTTATGATAAGTAGAGTCAATAAGTCCACTGATAATAATATTCTTTGCTTTTGCATCATTTACCAAATTCTTCTTACCTTATTCATCTGTAGTTGGTGTAAAGCCATTTTGAATAGTGTCCCATACTTCGTAACCTTGCACCAATAGATAGACCTCTTTTCTTCCTTTTTAGAGTGCATAATTATTTTCATTCAATAGAGGTACAAAATTCTTGCTATGCTCCATGATATCCTTCTAGTTGTTAAATTGCTATTGAAGGAACCAAGCTTTGATACCAATTGTTGAAAAATACCTGGGTGGGGGGTGTTGAATTAGTATATCTTAGAAATTAGCACTTTTAAATATTTTCAGAGCATTAGTTAATCTTCAATTATCATTATTGTTTATGCAGTAACAACAGTGAATAAAAGAACATAGGAGGCACAAAAATTTTAGGTGGAAAACCCCCTCCGAGTCAAAAATCATTGGACACTTTTCTAATAATTCTTTAATATTCAACTCCAATTGAAAAGAAAGCTCCAACTTCCTAGAATCTAGAAAAGCATTATTCTCTAGCTCCCACTAGATGGACGCTCCAACACCTAAGATTCTGAAGTAGTCAACTGAACAGATACCCCGACACCCAATGAGCTATAACTCACCTTAGCACCACCCTACCACCCTATAGAACAATAAAAGAGAATGGATTCCTGTACCAAGGAAAATGGTCCACTTTATAATGATATAGAATGATGTAGAAGAAGAAGACACACTAGATCATAACCCCCACTATGACAAAACCACCTAATGATGATCCTAGACCTCTTGATGCTGCCTCTTCAACTCTTGGTAGATAGAGACTAGTACAACTTTCACAATGATTCTTTTATAATGACTCTGTACAATGATACTATTACAATGATTGTATGCAGTGCTTCCCACTTGAAGACTTCATGTGGTGAACTTCTTACTGTTCTTCTGCACCTTGATTACTGCTCTTGTCATGCTACCCTTTCTCACTCTTCAGAACATTAGATTATGCATTGAGTCTTCTCTTGATGAATATATAATACCTGCAAAAATTCTTCAAAGAAATACCCATGACATGATAATAGCAAAATTTACCTCATCCTGCAGAACATATGTCAGTGCTAAACAAAAACATTAAATTAGAATACAAAGACACTAATGTAATTAAGAGATGAACATGCGTATACAGAAGATAATTACCTTATCTTACCTCTGGTGCATCATTTTTTTGTACCTTGCTCTTTGCTGCCTGGTCATGCCTCGAAAATCGCTGCAACAACATTGGGGGATAACCACCCGGTCCGGACCTTAAAAGCAACTCCTTTTCCGTTTGGTGTGGTGGCTCCGACTGTTCATCTAGGTCCAGTTACCTTCTCCCTATTGCCATTGGTTTATAATGTATCTTTAACTACCAATAGACAGGGACATCAGATCACTTCTTCTTGCTGATCAGGCAAGAGAATGACCCTTAAGCTGATTTGGGTTCAGCCGAACCACAACTAAAATTTTGCCTCTTTGAGGAGAGGACTTAAAAGAATGTAGATTTTACTCTAAATGCAAGCTTATTCTATGATACAAGTAAAAGAAACTAATCTAAATCCTATCTTAATTAGGCAGATATAGATCTAACCCAACTAAGAGCAAGATAATTAAAATATTGGGATTTAAATATGTCTTGTTTATAATGAATATCAAGTTAATGAAGTAGTTCAATTAATTGATATTATGGTTACCAAAACACATTCTATTGAGACCTTAAGACTGAAATAATAAACCAACATCATTCAGGAAGTAGTTCACAAAATGATATTGATTATCAAATCAATAAATCCAATAATTGAATAATGATATGTGGAAATAGTTCACAACACATTATCATTCAATAAATCAGTTTCATAAGACAGATTTCAGAGTAAGTAGTTACTCAAAAATGAGAAATTAATCCATTAAAAAACAGAGATACATAATAACAAGATTGTGACAAATTATCCATATTGACAATAGTGCACAAACATGAATAAAATGACACATTCATATCATCATAAAATTAAAACTGATATTTGAAACAGTAGTATTAGAAATACCAATTTATTGCATCCATTTCTCTGTTCTTTGTCTCCAACAACCCTTTACATTGCTTGAACTTCTGCCTTCAAAACTAGAGCCACAATAGTGCAATCTTTGTTCTTCATGCATAATTCAATATACAATGGGAAAATCCTCAATAATCCCCAGATCTGAGATTTTTCACTCCTCTCTCCTACAACTCTAAATTCCAATTACAATAGTGCTTTTAGAAGTTCTAAAATTGCAGAGGAGAGCAGCCCCTTTTACATTCTGCAATCTGTTATTTATAATTTTTTGGAGATGAGAGTTTGTTGAAGAGAAATCTGCCAAATATAATTTTACTTGTTCTTAATTCTGATCTTCAATTGCTGGAGCATTCTCATTGCTTGAAATCCTTTTCTCCATATCTTTTCCACTGTTTTTCTGCAAAAGAAATCAAAATAAATTAAAATGCAATCAAAATATCATTTCTGACAATTAAATCAAACCCAATCAAATTCTATTTAAATAAATAATTGAAAATAAAATATAAGCTCTATATTGATGCTTGGAATGATTTGATTGGCAAAGGATATCATTGGCCAATGGGTCTGCAATTAGAAGAGGCTTTGGATAAATAAAATTGAAGAAAATAACTCAGAAAATTGATTCTGTTTTTCAAAATTCGGAGCCTGATCTTCTGCCTGATTTTTGGACCAATAAATGATCAAATCTGTTGGTAAAACCTCCTTCAAAATGTTCTCCTTGATTTTCTCTTTCCAATGAGCCGTCCTGGGCCTCATTTGGCCAAGTAGAACTCAATTTAGGAGCTTCCAAAGTTGATGGGTCAAATCTGATGTAAATCTGGAAATTCTGTTGCTGAGCTAAAAAAATGTAATTAAAAACTATTCCTAAATTAGTCCCTAATTAATTCTAATTTAATGGCTAATTATAAACTAAACTATTTATTAATTTAACTAACTAATATTTAATTAACTATTTATAAACCAATTTAATCTAATTAAAAACTATTCTAATGATATCAATCTAAATTAATCAATTAATTAAATATCGTAAATTAATTAATTTTGTTAAATTAAATTTTTTAATTAATTATTATATATTAACTATTTAAAATAATTTAATATATTATATTATGTCTTTAAACTAATAAACCTATCTTATATTACCTAACCTTTTCTTACTTCACTCATACGTATGAGTGTTAGGATGCTTTAAAACAAAAGTTAATTATTTTAACCTATATGTGAGTTTTTAATGTAGGTTAATGCCCCCATGTATTATTATGCCATCGGCGATCGGGAAGGAGAGGTCTTTGTTGTTAAATATCGGCGATCGGGGATGAGCATATGTGTCGTTTAAAAGTGTCAAGCGAAATCCCGATGCGATATATCGCATTGGGGTATGAGGTCTTTTTAATATCGTATCGGGGGTACGGGGGTATAGAGGTATCGGGATTTTTAAAATATTTGACATAAAACTTCCGATGCGAAGTCCCGACGCGATCGAAATAATTTTATTATATGTTTTTTTTGTTTTAAATTTTATTTTAATTAAATTAATTATATTTAATATATTAATTAATTTAAAATTTAATTTTAAACATAAATTTTATTTTGGTTTTATTTCTAAGAATATAAGTTCTAAACTACAGCCACTTGAATGTTTGGATTTTTTAAGATTAGGATTCGATTTGGAAATTGGAGTGGATTTCTCAATAATCCTGATAATTAATGATTTGGCTGCATAATGAAAAATGTTAGTAAAACTCTCTACGAGTTAATATTTAAACTAAATGCATTATTGAACTAATTTATTTACAAAATGTGATATTGTACATTTATGCATTTTTAACCCAGGCTAGATAAATGATGAGACTTCAAAGGAGTGCCATTTTAAAACCAGTTGACCAAATGAGGCGAAACAAGCGTTGATGGGAAGCTTATAAAAAATTGATTCTAACAAAGCAATCAAAACAAGAATCCAACGAAAACTAAAAATTAACAAAAGCGTAGGGCAATCAACTAAAATAAAAATCCAAAAGGGTGCTTAGCCAAAAATTTTATAGAAAGGGTCCCCATTATTTGAGTTGAGCAAGTCAAAAATGGGGGGTTGTGTTTTTACCACAACAATGGCGACACGCGGGAGAAGAACCAGTTATCTCTGCTTGATATGAATGAAATTTTCCTAAAATTTAAAGTAAAAATAATCAAAGAAGAGAGAATTATTTTTTGGAATGCTTGACTCGGTTCATTAATCTTAATAAAACCAGAATCATCTAACTGTAATTTTTCTTAAAATTCCTCATACATTAAAATATTTCAAAACTCTATATCAGTCATTAATTAGCTGAAGGGATAAAGCAGGGGTCACTTTACAGCTTAGCTTTTAAAATATACTCGTTTGTCACAGGTAGAGCCACTGCTGCCAGCAAACGTTTATAGTTTCGACAGGGTTACATTTTAACTCATAAATGATTCAGAATCCCATCTGTTTAAGAATTATTGATCTAGAGATAAATCCATTTATATATGTTTATTTTCTTTGAATTTTTATTTTCATTTCTCTTAAAAGCCATTGTCCTGGTTTGGTGGCCATATAGTTGACAATGCCATTCACTGGTTAAAATTGGACTGAACAAGCTGGCTCGTGATGAGACCCCTTGTCTTATAATTGTTTGCAATCATAAGTCATTACCCTGGTTTGTTTAGCAGTGTTGGTAATGTCAGCCTATTTTTCTCCTATGATCATGGTAAGCAGGCTAATGATGAGACCTCTTATCTTTTAAGTTTAAATATATTTTTGGATTATTCTCTAGAAAAATAAGACTCTTTGGGACAGGGAGAATCATTGACTCTTTAAGAGTTAAGAATGACAATTTCAGAGTTAAAGGTGCTTTGTTGTAAAGTGTTTTTACTTGGTTAAAAATAACTTTTCTTGACTGGTAATAGAACTCTAAAAATCTTAATAATATTTTGAAATCTCAAAATGATTACAGTTTGATGAAAAAGAAATTTTCAGATTTTATGATACTTTGCCAACTTCTCTTGATTGGTAATCTCTTCCTTAAGTATGCCTACTTTTATAATAAGAAAATCAAATTTTACTAAAAGATTTAAGAAAAAGCTAATAGGTGACTATTAACAATTTTTCCCCACGTATCCTGACCATTGTTAGGTAACAAATAGGCCTTCCATATAAATAATGGCAAAGTCACCAAAATCAAAGCTGAAATCCGAAGGAAAAGAATTCTTATACTAAAATGAGAAAAGAAATCAGCAAACAAAAATAAAAATAAAAACAAAGAAATCTCTAAAAATGGAAAGGAAAATCCATGTTTCGCAAGATAAACTCAAACAAGAATGATTATACCAATGCCTCAACAATATGAAGAAAAAGAAAATAAGCATGTAATCATTCCTCCTTATGTTGAGATTTAGAAAAACATACCTTGCAGAGTTGTGAATGCTTTAGACTTTTAGATAACAGTGATCGTAAAATTCAGCCACAATGAATACTTTCTGTCTGATATGAATCTCCTTGTTTCCAAGCATCATCTTAATCATTTTCTAAAAAGGAATGCTTAAAGAAACAGATTATAAGTTCAGAAACTTCCTGGTGTAGCTGTTTCAATGAAGATTATCGGTGCTTATTGAAATAAAGCCAGTAGAAGAGTATGGACTTTGAAAATATGATTCGGCAGAAGATTGAAAAATTTTGTGAAGAGCTGCAAAACAGAGCTTTATATCAGCATAATTTAAAAACAAAAATTGAAACTAGAGTGATGAAATGGGAATTAATGAAAGTGGGCACATGAATCTTACCATTGGATAATTGTTTTTGATCTTACCTGAAAGGTGTCAATTTCTCCAAACTAACTGACTTCTTATTTTAATTAACATTAAAAACATGAAGAAGTCACACTAACCAAAATCCTATAACCCAAATCATTATTTGTTTTATTTAAACTAAAGTAAGCAGTAAAACGGGAATGCTTAGTGTTCAGGGGAATTGAAATTAAAACAAATGCATCAGAAATGAGAATGAGAATTTGCAGTAATGACTATTTCTCAAAATATTATAAGTTTCATATAAATTCCATGATTTTATAAATTGTTCAGAATCAAGACCAAATCCAAGATGATAAAATTTAAATATGAAGATAGAGAGGTCTTGAATTTCTTATTAAACTATGGAATTATATATTTAAAACTGAAATGTATAAGAAATTGAAATGATTTGAATATCGTGCAAATTGATGATTAACTGCTTTCATACCATAGTGGTTATCCAAGCTTGCTTTAACACATTGCCTTATCGGATGATTCACATAGCCTGTTTCTTTATCATGCTTGAATTTTAATTTGCAAGACTTCACTTTTGTTGCTATGCGATATATCGATTAAATGTTAATGGTTCAGAGGCATGCATTGGAAGTTATTGCATCGGTGATTGCAATGGCAAATTGCCGATAAGAACATGTGTAATGAAATGAAGCGATCGCATCATTAAAGAAATATTATATCGGGGATCAGAGAATAAATTGCATCGTGCTTCCCATATTGCAAAATATACATTGTAGATTCAGAGAAGTGATGTGAGCGTAAGAATGTGATGAAATGATTGCAATATCGGTGATGCGGTGGAAGTCGTAGCTAATCGGAATTCGGCAAACCTTAAGCATCCGATGTAACACAATATGATTGCTGCGATGCCGATATGTGATGAAGGGCGGACCCGATAACTTTTTATGATGGGATTTTAATAACATATCGGATCCGAGATATCAGCCATAAATAAAACTGCAAGGAAGTGATTGCGATATCGGCGATGCGATGGATGACGTAAATCGGCGATCGGCAATCTTAAGCACCCGATGTCACACAATATGATTCCTACGATGCCGATGTGCGATGAATGTCGTAGCTAATCGGTGATCGGCAATCGGCGCAATCGGCGATCTTGAGCACATGATGTAACCATTCTCGATACGCCGACATGCGATGAAAAGTGGACCCGATAACTTTATGATGAAAATTTGATAACATATCGGATCCGAGACATCGGCCCTTTAAAAGTTATGCTCTTACCATTATTGCGAGTAAACGGACGCGATAATTTTATGACTTTGATTTGAATTTTATATCGGGTCCAGAATTATGTGGTCCTTGCAATATCGGTAATGTGATTTATCGGAGATCAACGATTTGATTATGGAAGTATACTTCATTTGCAAACCTCTAATTTGTGAAATGCGATGTGACATATGAGTAAGATAATACATCGGAGGTTTTTGATGAGCAAAGAAATGCTAAATATTAAAAATTACTTCTGATGAAATCTTTTGATGCAAATGGTCTTATGATATTCCTTGAAATTTCAATTGGATTTTCTAAGTGAATAAAAGCAAAATTAAAAATGCTTAAATTCTAATGCATCACAAATAAAATTTCCCTGAGCCTATTGCAAATTTGAAATGGGTTTACTGCTTACTTCAAGTTTTGAAAACAAAATGAAAACCTGCAAATAAAACATAATACGAATCAAAAATAAACTAAGGAAAAGAGAAACTAATAAGAGATGAGAACGAGCTTGCAAATGCATACCTGGAAGGAAATTGTCTGCAAATTTTACTTTACGAACCTTGAAATTTTTCCTTTGATTTATCAAATTTTCCCTTCGTTTCAAATCATCTCATTATTTATTCTAAATCTAAGTGTGCAATCAGCCTAAACAAAATCTGTTTATTCATGTTCAGGAAACATAAAATTTATCAGAAATAAATATTAAACTATGCTTCCCTTTCGAAGTGAAACAACAATTAATTACCTCTGCTCATTCTTGAGAAAAATCTGTATTGTTATAGTGACTGTTCAATAATGCCTTTAGTAAATAGACATGATGCATTTTTTTACAGCATCAGATAATAAACTAAAGATTAGAATGAGATTAAGACACTAATTGTAGAAAAATAAAAAAACAGATTTAAATGTGTGCGTTTGGCAAAATGGGCATCCTTAAGATCAGCTTTTGGCAAATTCCGAGGAATATAATATGAACTTCATATGATTGCTATGACAGGTTAGATTCACTGATAATGATTGAATTAGAATTAAGTTTATCATAGTCAATCATACATCTCATAGGATAATGGGATCATGAAGCTTTTATATCCTCAAATCCTTACCATAGAAATTTCAAAAGAAAATCTTAGAAGGAAATCTCGAAATGAAGAAAAGTGGCTTTGAGGCCACTCGATACCAAATGCAACTTTAATTGAATTTAATCAAGATATTATTCGAAATAGGCAGAGTAAAGGTATTGCTGTAAGGAATTTAAAAGAAAGCAAGCATTGAAATTTTCTGATAGGAAAAATGTTTTCACTGAACATGTATGAGAATGGCTGATTGCTTTGTTTTATTTTTTTAATCTACAGAACTAATGCAAATAAATTAACTACATAAAATAAGCTAACTAAATTAATTCTACTCCTATTCTAACCATATGCATGAAAATGACTAGGTATAGTCATATTTCCAGTGTAGCCATTTTCTCATTTTTATTCCTGTGTTTATGTACAGTTCAAATGTTAGTAATAAAAATACAAATCTAATTAAACTAAGAAAACTAAATATAAAATTAAAATGTACAGTTTTTGTTAGGAATTTGATTAAAATCTCCTTCTCTTGAAATTTTCTTTCCAATTGACTACCAATTGGATCATAAAAATGTGGATGAATTTCTATTAAGGATTGAGCAATGTTCGAAGGGAGAGATAACAGGCCAGATTGTGAAGATGAGCTTTTAGATTCTTTGACCTTAAAAAATTTGTTAGTGTTGTGTACAAATGTTAAATCATTGACAATTTTCTTTGAAGGAAAAATTTCCAAACAATTTTCAAATGAGTCAATGAAAAATGGATGGAAGCCTTTCAAATAAAATGAAAATTTATTAATTGAATTGAATTGCTGGCCAGATTGCAAAAATACATTCTCTTGTTGACATTGTCTTTGAAAAGATAAAAGCTTTTGATGAAACATTAGCATTGATATAAATTGGAATATTAATATCTTTCGATGCTGATAATTGTAATATGAAACTTGAATTTCCCAATCGGGCAATGCATCAATTGAGTGTTTGATAGTAAGGTGTTCAATATGCCAGCGAAGAGTGTGAAAATTTTGCAAAATAAAATCAGAAAATAAATCTAAGTTTAAACAAAATAGCTGTGAAATAAAATTAAAATGAAATCATTATTTTTACAACTAATGTTACAGCACATTTGGGATTGTTTTGAAATGATTTCATTTTCACAAGGAATGGCCAGAATTATGGAATTTGAATAATTTTGAATTCCAACTTGTGAATTAGAAAACGAATTATGATTATGAGTAGGAGTGGGAGTTTGATCTTCATATGAATCATAAATTGGAATGTTTTCTTGAATGGTGAAATCATGAAGATAATTCGCTTTCTACAATGAGGATTAGTTGGGATAATTCCTAAATTGAAGCGTTCCTCATTTTCAGATGTTTTTTGAATTTTCTCATGAGGATTCTCTTGAGAGGAATTGAAATCATCATCCTCAATGTCAGAGTAATTATCATAAATGACTCACAATATTCTTTAGAATTGTCTTCTATCTCATCCAATATATCCAAACAAGGAGGAACAAGAATTTCATGTTTATTAATGGCAAAAGAATGATCACTAATTGCTTCTCTATCTTGATAAAAATTTAATGGTAATTCATTTAGATCAGCCTCTTTAATTTCTGAAATATCATTAATATGGAGAGGTAAAATATTACCATCATTGAAAATATCGGGATAAAGGGAAAGGTGTGAACCTGAAACTATGCATTTAAAGCTGTCTCTGTTTGAGAGCTCTTGTGCATTTTGCTCATTGTAAATTTCAGATTGCAGATTATTCCTTTGTGTGCATATGCTTTCTTGAATAACGTTGCTTTGCTGCTCTGATTTCGGCATTTGTTCATCATGGAGAAATTCAGCAGTTTGCATTTTATTTGCTTTGATTGCTGTTTGTACTTGCTGATTTGCGATTTGATTTTCCGAATTTACTTCAAAGTAGCTTTTTGATTTCAAGGTGGCTTTTTCTCTAAAATTGTTGTTGTTGTCTTCTTGCATTTGAATGGAAATATTTTCCAAGCTTTGTGAAACCGCTTCATCACCATTTATTTGCACATCCGTGTTGGGATTTTCATTTATGTTGGAAGGGGGTGAAGCAAAACTTGAACTAATTTCATATGGATTGGGAATGGGAGGCAGAGAACAAACATATTCAAACCAATCTAATGATTCTTCTTTCGTAGGTTTATCTTCGTCTTTAAATTTTAAGCAATTCAAATGAAATCGAATATTAAAATCATTAACAGACTCATTTTCAAACCTACGTAGATATTCAACTTCTTCACATACCTGTTCATAATCGTAGTCGTCAAATTTAGCAATGAAAATTGTAACAAATTGATCCCAGCTGTGAATTGAAGCAACTGGAAGAGTTTTGCACCAGCTTCTGGCTTTTGCGGCAAATGTGAGAGTAAAAATTCTGCATAAAATGCCTTCATCAATTCCTTGAAAATCATATTTTGAAACATTTTTAAGAAATTGAAAGACATGATTAAAAGCAGAAGAATTTCTCTTACCATTGAACTTTACCTGAGACAAGAGTCTTACCACTTCAGGTGGAGTATTGGAGGATGCACGTCCATGGACACAACTCCAAATTGGAAGCTTAAGAGGAGTCATCATAATAAATAAAATATTAAAATTAAAAAGACTCCAACGGCCCTCCTTCTAGCGCCAAAAATGTTGATGCCTCGAAAATCGCTGCAACAACATTGGGGGATAACCACCCGGTCCGGACTTTAAAAGTAGCTCCTTTTCCGTTTGGTGTGGTGGCTCCGACTGTTCATCTAGGTCCAGTTACCTTCTCCCTATTACTATTGGTTTATAATGTATCTTTAACTACCAATAGACAGGGACATCGGATCACTTCTTCTTGCTGATCAGGCAAGAGAATGACCCTTAAGCTGATTTGGGTTCAGCGAAGCCACAACTAAAGTTTTGCCTCTTTGAGAAGAGGACTTAAAAATGTAGATTTTACTCTAAATGTAAGTTTATTCTATGATGTAAGCAAAATGAACTAATCTAAATCCTATCTTAATTAGGCAGATATAGATCTAACCCAACTAAGAGCAAGATAATTAAAATCTTGGGATTTAAATATGTCTTGTTTATTATGAAT
>APFE030102123.1:0-14345 GCA_000404065.3 Pinus taeda | reverse complement strand
AGGATGGGCGGACCCACCTATGGTTTTGTGCATGATTTTTGCACATGTTTTTTGGACGCGATGGTTTTCGTTCCATGGTATTGGACGTGAAGGTTTTCGGTCTTTGGTATTGGATGCTTCAGCATGTATAAATATGTATTATAACAGTGAAAGGAACATAATTAAAAATCAAGCTGGTAGTCCCAATTTTTGGGATCGAGGAGAAAATATCATGTATATGTGTTTTATGTGTTATGCTCTTGCATTGTTTATTTTCTATGTTTTAGAATTCATCTGCAGGTAATTTTTGTACAGGGTTAAAACCTACAGTCTGCATGGTAGCGAAGGATCTATGGGAGAGGGTTCAAAGATGATTTGGTTACCTAGATCAAGAAAGATATAGGTTGTGGGAAGTGATGGAACAATGGAGGGGTGTGATCTTCAAAAACGTTGTGGTTAATAGAGCTTGGATATTAGTTCTAGTATTCCTTGTCAGGAACATATGGAAGGAGCACAATTCAATAATATTTAGGAATCAGTGATCCTTAGAAGAGACGACGTGGCAGACAACTATGGCTAACATCAAGGAAATGATCTTAGTTGAAAATTGGACGGACGAAGACTGGAAAGCAGAAGGAAAGTAAGCAAATACTCTCCTCAAATTGGAGTTATATTTTGTGATGATTAGGCATCTAGTTGCCTCTCACCCCAAAGCTCTGAACTCATCTCCCACGGGCTTCCTTTATCCTCCATAGGGATTCATTAAGCTAAATTTTGATAGAGCATCCAAAGGAAACCTAGCTCTAGTAGGTTTCGGTGGGATTCTGAGAGATACTCAGAGGGAGACTGAAGGGACCATCTATTTGCGATATATTTTTTCCACACTACGAATAATTTAGTTGATATCACTACTTTGGAGAGGGGACTAATACTAGCCATAGAATAAGTCATAACCAAAATACAGTTCAGAGGAGATTTGCAACTAGTCATAATAGCAGCACAGAAAGTAATCAATGGGTCTCCCATCTCGAAGATAATCAAGAGATATAGGATGGAACACTAAGTGGCATGGATTAGGAATCTTCTTTTATCCTTACCTTATGTAATCACATCCCACACAAAGAGGTCTAGAAACAAGGTGGTCGACAGTGTAGCAAATTTGCGGACTTTGGAGCATCCAATAGAATTTGAGTTGCAGTGGCCACCCCCAATTGATCGAGAAATAATTTAGAGGTTGGATAATCTCATAAAACAAGACAATATATCCCCTATGGGGAAGTACAACACTAACATTAATGAATCCAAAGGGGGCATTAACCTTCTCCACGCGTAAGGAATATGAAGGACAAGGCAACAGTTTGTGAGCGCACTGAGAGGAGGAAGGATCCAGAAGGTGAAGGTGATATACGAAACCGAAGGGTAGCAAAGGACTTACTCATGTGAATTTTTGTTATGGGAATTAGGTGGTGGGTGCACTTTGGAAAGTATGTCGAGTAGGATGGACGTTGGGATAATTTGAATTCTAGACTCAACCCTGCAACCCAAGAAGTGTTAGGCTGGAGGGATGAAGTGAATGGAGAATTGAGAAAAAGTTGCACCATATGGGACCTTGATATGGTGGAGGTGTGCTTAGCTAGAAGTTGGTGGTCATTGCAGAGGTGGATTTAGGTGGATTTTCTTGGTCATGGAACAAAGGTTCAGCTCCGATATTCAATTTTGGTAATCTTGTATCCCTCTCATTTGTTATTGGTTAATTCACCCCTTAATCTAACTATAGGAAAGCCCCTCGGATCTGGAGGGGGTTTGAGGGGAAATCTAGTGTTGTTGAAGGCTAGTATTGGTGGCAGAGGTGCCCCACTTATCTGGGGATCTCGTCACTATCCATTAGTGAAGCGAGGGTCTGCAGGAATTCTAATTCTAACTCTAGTGAAGTGTCTAGAAAAATCCCAAAGAGGACAAAGGAAATTACTACTTGTGTATGCTCTCAGTGGGAAAGAGAGACACTTTCCGTGCCCCATGCCTTTAAATTCCAAAACCTTATAAAGAGGATGGAGGAATCTGAGTGGCCTTTGCTAAACAAAGTTATTGTTGGGTTCTTAGTTAAGAAGACAACATTGGGTGGTGGGGATAGAGGAGAAGTCTCTTAGTTTGGCGAGCAGAGGAAAAGAAGGGTTGGAAAGGGTCTCAAAGCCTCCATCTTGGACATTAGTTGCGGAGTTATGGAGGGGTTGTCTATTATAATTTTGGCAGCTTCAGTCTCTGGTGCAGTTGTGAGTGGCTAGGGGGGTTTGAAGGATACATTATAAAGAAATATAAGGCAGTGTGCAGGGTGGTTAGCATTGTTCATTTCCATGCAACATCATAGCGGTCGCCCAAGGAGGGAAGTGAGACCCCGAGTCCAAGGGGTGGGGCGCCAAGAACAGTTTGACCTTGGTGAGGCAATGAAGCAGCAGCACAATCCATCCACTAGTAGAGTAGAACTGTCCCCACCATTTGACTCTCTGGAAACCCAAATTCATCAAGTGACAGTGTTGTTGGAGTAGTTAGCTAGAAACCACCACGATGACAGGAATGTGAGAGTGTTGTTGGAGTAATTAGCTAGAGACCACCACGATGACAGGAATGAGATAATTTCTTTCATGAACGATCTTTAGCATAAGCAATGAAAATTCTAGACCAAATGGATTCCCTCGTACATAGATAGAAGTGACTCCAGGAGCGATTGGATCACATACAAGGGAGAGTAGAACACAAAAACAGTCCAACGAAACAAGCTTTGGGAGGCAATGTAAGATGATCATGGTAATGGGTTCTCACCAAATACTGGGTCTTTTTGGGGCTACTTGGGCAATCAAGAGGAAGAATATGAGTTTTTTTGCTTTTTTCGTCACATGTTTTTTGTCTCTATCACCTGGCTAACAAGTCCGGTTGGAATGAGGCAAGTAGTATTTTTTTGAAAAACCTCCAATGATGTAACTTTGTTCAGAATTAATAGAAATTTTTTATTTACAAAAAAAAAATACGTATATATGAGGTTGGTATTTTTCTTTGACATGTTTTATAATTTTATAATCTAATTTTTGTGTGATGCTTATTAATTAAATTTAAATATGAAGTTTTAACATATAAGGATTACAAATATGAATCATTATTTTAGTTTATATGGTAAAATAGATCTTAATTTATAGTTATTATTTACATTTGTTTATATTTTTCACATCTAAAATATTCTTATTTCTAATTATATATTTATTAATTAAATTTATTAAGAAGTGAGGCATGATGGAGTCTAGGTTTTCTTTGGGCACTATTTTTTCTTATGTTGTAATCATCGGGGTTCAAGACATTGATACATCTCACAATCTTGTGCTTTGGAGGCATGAATGAATATATGGTTTCTCTACAGACAAAGGAGAATTTCATTTGTTGTTGAAGACATCAGAGGTTTTTTTCCATTACAATATTTTCTATGCATCCATCATCCATGGGCATTTGTGGGCATCTACTGGTATCACCTCTCTACCTTGGCATTATCTTTTTCCTATTCACATTCCCATTTTTCTTCAATGGTTTTCATTATACTTGCTTGGTGATTGCTTTCAATCAAATGGGTGAATGTACCTGCGGGTTTTTCACTAGCCCCTGTGCCTTTTTCATATTTTCCGCCTTTATGTTGGGTTATGAACACAACATAGATGGGTGTGGCTCTAACTACTATGTCCCCTCTGATGGTATCTCATCACAGGATTCCATTATATCTGCCTAGATCTAAGACCTTGTCTCCTCGGGCTAAGACTAATAGGAAACATTCATTTTAGATTTTTATTAAAAAATATTGTGGTAAAATTTCAGGTTTTTAGGTAAAGGAATCTCTATCTATCAGGGCTCTCAAATAACTTTCAGGAAAACTGGGCACTGCCAACACACTTCCAAAGTCTTCAATTTGAAGGGAAGGTTTTGAAAGAACCCTTACAGCTAAGATATTATAGTATTGTAAGAAATTCAAATATTATACTGAAATCAAGGTTGCGTGGGAGCACTAATGGAGTCAGTGTTGCAAATGGATCCTCTGTCTTTTTCAAAGAAGCAGTGTAGGGGAAATCCTCTCCCCCATCAAATCAGAATCAAGTTATTCCAGGCCCCTATATTGTAGAGAAATTGGAGAAAGTTCCTTCTATGGAGGTAAATCTTCCTGGGGTCTCCTCTCTTTTCTCTACTCTTCAATCCAAAGTAACGATTTGTAGATTAAATGGATTCTGGCCAAAACCTAAAGCTTCAATTCCGTATATTTTCTCCTCATGGACTACAAATTGTGATATATACCTTTTCTCGAAAGGCTTTTTCATAGTCCAATTTGAAACTCAAAAGGATCTAGATTTTGCTTTAAATGAGGGGCCTTGGTTCTAGGGTAGATCTAGGTTATTCATCACTCTATGGTTTCCTGATTTTGATGCGAACATGATGGTGGTTTCTACTATGTCAATTTGGGTGAGGCTTCCAAAACTCCCCCTTCCCTTTTGGAATCATAAAGTTCTTGAGAATATAAGAAACACGCTGGGTAAATTTTAAGAAATGGACATGGAAAGAATAGAAAATGGTATCTTCACATTTGCCCGAACACGTGTGGAGATTGATTTGATTGAAGGGATCCCAAATCATATATTTTTGAATCCCGACAATTTCCATTGGTCACAATTCCTTAATTATGAGAACACAACATTCTGATGTCATGTGCGTTTTCAAACAAGACACTTACAAAGTACATGTTCGCAGGCAAAGAAGACAACTAAGAAGAAAAAGAGGCAATATAATAGAATAAAAGGATGGTATTTCATGGAGTAGTGTCCTTCTAAGGATGACGAAGAATATATGATTGAAATTCAAAAAAAAACATTTCAACAGGGAGATAATTTGAATGTGGATTCCTTGGTTCAGCCAGGAATTATTACCATTCAACAGAAAAGTAGGGACCTCGAGGTCTCCTTGACAGTGGATGGAATTGGGGACTCCAAAAGAGATCATGTCTTTGAGAGCTCAAATTCGAAAAAAGATGCCCCTCATGAGGGACGAGATTTGGTTTTGGTTCTTGTGGAACCAAATCACAACGACGGGCAAAAAGTGCAAAATTGAAGAACAAAAAAGAGAAGATTAACTCTGTTTGTCAGTCATAACTTTCGTTTCTTTTTCTTTGTTGCTTATGATTTGTGGTTCTTAGCCAATAACGGAACCCTCATGTATTGATTTTGTTTTCTTTCTTGCTCTGTCTTGTTCTTTTTGATACTATATGCATAGTACACACACTGTGTCTACAAAATGAAATTTTATACCATTATCAAAAATTACGAATTTTTTGTGGAAAAAAAAATTATTAAGTTTTTATATGTTCATTAATTATATGTTATGTTCAAAGGATCTTAGCTCGAGTAGTTTGGTAAACAATTCATTTCCCCATCTATGTGGGTTCAAGTCTCCAAAGACATGCTGTAACTGGCCCATTTGTGGTGTTAGTTTGGTGAACAAAACATTTCCCCATATTTGTGGGTTCAAGTCTCCAAAGACATGTTGTAACTAGCCCATTTGGGGTGTTTATGAAATAGTTGTACCTGGTGTGATAGTGGCAGTCGATATTTCAAAGTTTATCAGTTCTTGTTCCATTTTAAAATATATGTGCTCTGAAAGGGTGGTAGGAGGGGGGGGTGAGGGGACAGTTATTCTCTACCCCAATGAATCTATAGAATTAATCTTTTGTGGGGTCTAGGGAAGAAATCCAATAACCAATCCAAAGCTTATGGTCTTCTCCAGGGGTTGATTCTAGCTAAACTGTGGAAGATACCAAGTATTTCAATCATTGTAACTTCTAGAATAATTATTCAAAATTTGATTAGAAAAACTCCCCCAAAGACTTGCACTTGAAATCTATTGTGAAAAAATAACAATACTCCTAGAGAAATTTGAAAAATGTAAATTGCATCATATCCTAAGACAACACAATCAAATGGCAGACTCTTTGGCTAATACAAGAGTTTATTTAGCCCACGGGGAACTTAATGAGAAACTCCTCATTTTTCCCTATCCCATGTGTCTAATAAAGATATGGAAATTTATAATAATAGTTGGTGGTGCAAAGTGGCACTCATAAGTAGTCATGATCATGCAAGAAGAAGATATTTTAACATCCATGAGGCTAAAGATAGCCTATGGGACAAACTATCTCACCATTTGATTTCTGCATTCAGTCATTTTCCTTTACAATGTGACAATGGGTGCTCCCAATTTCTCAATAGCCCCCTCACTGAATAAATTATCCCAAGAGCTAGTTGTCAAGATATTCACATAATTGTCTATGTTATCTTTGAAGGACTCGTATTCTAAAATGAAATGCTTTTCTGTTTCCACTTTTCAGGTAGTGCAAAAAATACACACTCTTTCTCCCCAAACTTCTTTCGGTCTTTTCCAATGCCTTGTTTCACAACTGAGTTGATGAGATTTAGTTCATAACTGAGCAATAAGAATTTTGGCTCTCCATGAAATATTGGCCCCTATGTATGTTTTTTATGGTGATTACGAATGGGATTAAACTCTTCAATATAGTACTTTCTCTTTCTTCATAACTCTTTATCACAAGTACGCTTGTGTAACTTATCAATAACAAAAGACTTTATCTCTTTATTATTTATGGGGCACATGTCCAAGTGAATACCCCAATTACTAAACCATTTGTTATTTTGACGCAACCAAGTTTTCTTTCTTTTGCACAATGTCATTGAAGACAACCATAGGCCATATTCACTCTTATGTTTGCTCATTTTTTTAAATATCTTATGAGTTTCACCATAGCAATTGCTTCAATAGGAGTAGCCCCCACTTCATTTAGCAAGATATCGTAGGGAACTGAACTTTTGATTTTGAATTTGTATGTAATCAAATGTTTCTGAATTTTCTCAATTTTCTTCCATTGTAAGTCAAATGTATTGTTGGCCCACATTTCACATCCATAGAAAACCACTGGAATCACTAAAAGCCAAAAAAGAGTTTGAGTTTTCTTCTAATCCCATAACTGTTGACAAATCAAGGGGAAGTTAGGGTAGATGATTTCTCTAACTTTAATAACTTCTTGTGATGTATTTTTACTTAATTTGATTAGCTTTATTCTTTCACTTGATTAGTATTAGCATTCTTCATCAAATAACTACCATACCATAAAGAAAAATAAGACAAAGGACACAAGATATAGGCGATCATCCAGGGCCAAAATTTATACACTTGAGAGGAAATCCCACAAGGGTTATTGTCTTCTTATAGAATCTTCAATTGACGAATTCCAAGACCTATGACCCTTGACCAAGACCCTCCAAGACTAAGTTCCTTGATGAGATTTCCTTCTAGAAGTTCCTTAGAAACTACTGCAATTTCAACCTCTAGCAAATTATTCTAGCCTGCAAATTCTTCTGTAACTTTGACCAGCAAATTCTACTACAACTTTGACCTTTCCAGCAGATTCACAGTTTCAACCTTTCCCATATTCGACCTAGCTGCAAGTTCATAGCTTCGATGTAGCTTCACAACTTCAATGCAGCTCCATAGCTTCGATGCAGCTTCACAGCTTTGATGTAGCTTCAATGCAGCGTTAAAATTTCGTCTTGCCCAGTAACTGTAGAAACCCTAACAAAAGAGAGAGAGAGACGCCCAAAACTTCGATCTTTTTCTTATTCTTCTTCTTCTTATTCTTTTTTCTTTTCCAACTTCTATCTTGAAGAGATCAAACTTGCTTGAGAGTGTGTCCACATGAGGTAAAGTTCCTTCTTATATATAGGCTTTTGAGGGGTATAAATTGTTGTCTTTAGGCAAACTTATCCCTTGATGTAGGCCGACTTGATGACGAGGTCTTGGAGGGTCTTTTGACTCTACATTAACTCAATAATTTTTCCTTTACAATATGTAACATGCCCAAATGGGTCTTTAATACATGACAATGACTCAAATGACTTTATGACAAACCTAGAAGTACTCAATGGGTGCTTAACCTATAAAATAAATTTCCCTTGAGCATGAAACCCATGACTCAAGAACAACAATAATCAATTTAATTTTCTCTTTATATTAAATACATAAAATCATGATTACATATGTCATTATGAAGACCGAACCTAGTTACATATTTCAACACTCCCTCTTAACTAGGGAGGTATTCATAATCCATACAAGGTACTTGGACATTCTCAATTTGAAGGATTATCATAAGAAGAGTTAGATTGGAAACCCATTTTTTTAGCATCATACCAACCAACATTATCACATAGCAAGGCCTTGACTAACAACTCTATCTCTCCATGAGATCAGAGCACAATGACCAATGACTTATAGACACCAGCACCATTGTCTCTTAAGGAACATACCCCACCCAGGTGTTCATAGGGTATGTCCTCCCAGGACTATTCTTGTCTTGGATTCTCAATCCTCAAAGAATATCAGTCCTCTACGACTACTCTTATCTTAAATGCCATATCTCATCTTCAAATAATATCATATGCTAGATGCTTACCCAATCCTTCATTCTTTCTTCCAAAGTGAAGACAAGAATGATGTGTCGATCTCTTCCTCTCAAGTAGGGAGGATATACCCATGCCTATGAAGGAATGTACCTATTCCTATAAAAGGAATGTACCCAAGCTCCCTCTTAACCAAAGACTTGCTTCCAGCGTCTTTCTGCTCGAGGTGGAAATCATGGGACTATCAGCTACTTGTGGGGCTCCTTTTTATGTCATGAAGTTTATCTTCAACATTATGGATCCTTCATATTTTGGGACATATTCGTGGGGCATCATCCATCCATCACTTTCCTTCATGAACTGTGTTAGTCATTTCATCCTTTTTTTTTCATCAGAAAGTGATCTTCTAATCCATATATGTCTTTTCTTCATACAACTACCTCTTCCAAGTCATGCTTCCTTTAGGATATTTCATCCAACCACATGATTTCTATTTGTAGATAACACCTAAAACTCTATTTCGGTGACCCTGTATCAATCCATCCAGATGTTGTTCTAAAATATAAAAAGAAGAAAAAAAAACACATCAAATCAAAGTTACCTTTTTTGATGGCCTTTCATCATGACATTTTGCTTGCAATATCAACATCATGCACATTCATAAGCACATATCCAAAACTTTAAATTTCAAGGGTCTCCTTTCTTTAAAGACCTTATCAAGGTCTTCATGCCTTCTCTATGGAGATGTCATGGCCAATTCTTCTAGTCATCGGATGTTGATTTCCTTTACTATGTGACCATAGTTGCATCTTTCATGATCTCTTCTTTTTATCTTCACATTGCTTCCTAGGAACTTCCATCCATATTTCCTTCATCTTTATCAACCACCTCATATTCCATATTAGGACATATTATGTTGATTTTATCTAGACAATATGTGAACCATGCCTTCATGCATCTTTCCAACGGAGATCATTTTTCTTTGATCATGATCATAAGATAGAGCATTTATCCGTGCAACCATATGACGACATGACTCAATTAAATACATGCATACATACCTCTTTCCTTATTTTGTTCATCTAGGCTTCCTTCACTAGTTTCCTTTTCTTGATTGAGAGTACTTCAACCATCTCGACATGTTGTATTTCTTTTTCACCATACCATCATCCTCTAAACAATGAATCCCATAGAAGGTGGAATTCTTAGCGAGAAACTTGCTTCCTCCAAGAGAGGTGAACCTTCTAATGAAGATTCCAATAGAGGATCTATATTATCCTCATCCAACAGAAGCTCATTTCTTATGATGGTGATGTATGACTAATTCCTTCTATCATGCAAGATGAATTTCTTTCAAACATATGCACTAAACATGCTTTCAATGAGGTTACTAAGAGCAACTTCATTTATATGATGACTGCTACATCCATGTAGACTTCTACTTTAGCTATTCTTTCAAGTTATTCTAATGATATCATGAGCTCTTGCTTCAACGGTATGCTTCTAATATGATGCCATCTTTTACTAAGATGCATCTCGTCATAATGCTTCTCATCTTGACAGCCATGGTTGAGGCCTTTTCACCTCCCACTTCTCCTTGCTATGTATTGGGAAAATCCTAATAGTGAAGATCTATCTCTTTGGATTTCTTTTCATCGGGTTCTTCCACTTATTCAGTGATATGACCCTCATTTATTTCTTTCATTTTGTTGTCCTTCTCAGAATTTTGGACAATTTGTCTTGTAGTGCCCATATTATTGACAGCAATAGCATTGATCTTTGACATATTCTTCTTCTTTTTCTGAGGACAAAACTTCCCAAACTTTCGTTTTCTATTAGCCATGGCAGCAAATGCTTGAATTTGTTCATTTGATCCTGCATCACTTTGTTTTGAACCTGGTTTCTTCAATCTTACATAATGACCAAATTTCACTGCATGGGGTGGCTTCTTTCTTTCCATAAATGCTTGATACGAAGTTGCCCCAGTCCTTCAGTAGTGCATTGAGCACCACAATGGTCATTTCCTTATCATATATTATTTCCCCCAACTCTTGCAGTTGTTCTTGTATTTATGTCACCATCACAGATGTCTTTTGAATTTTCTAACTTTGCTACATATGGGATGAGAGAATCCTTGATTCTATAAGGATTATTTGAGCCCTTGTTTCCCCCTTCATGTATTTTGTTAGAGCTTGAGCTTCTTCCTTTGGAGGTTCAACAATTAAACCCTTAACATGATCAATGACTTAAGTTTCTATGAGGATTAAATTTGTCCTCTTCTTCCATGCAAGATAGTTTGTTGACCCAACCAATTTTTTGCTTTCCTTGCAAAATGAACTCATTTTGATATGTTCAGATATAGATATAAAGATAATTACTTTTCATGTGAAGATACTCCTTAATGATGAAATCTTCAACTTGATGCCGAGTTGATCATAGAAGATGTCTTCTTTGATGAAGTTGTCTTCCTTCAAGAGTGATCCTTGGCTTTTAGAGAGGGAGATCACCTTGAATTCTAGATGATAATTACAACGCCTTCCCCTAGATTTTCTTTGATGTAGAGGCTTCAAGATGCTCCAATGTGAAGTCATTCTTTGAGATGAGGAAGAGTCCTTGAGATATTCTTTGTGATGATGATTGAGGAATATATGAGCTTCTCAAGAATGCTTCAAATGTAGAACCCTTCTTTGGATGAGCTAGGGTTTTGAGGTCTTCTTCGAGATGTGACGATCCTTGAGATGAATGGTCCTTGATGATCTTCTTATGCTTCAGCCTTTAAGTGTCCTTTAAGTTGCCTTTCCTTGTCTTGTCACTTTAGTTTTGGTACATTGTTGAAAAATCAAGGGCCAGTTAGGGTAGATGATTTCTCTTACTTTGATAACTACTTGTGATGTAGTTTTACTTAATTTGATTAGCTTTCTTCTTTCACTTGATTAGTATTAGCATTCTTTATCAAACAGCTACCAAAACATAAAGAACAATAAGACAAAGGACACAAGATATAGGTGATCAACCAAGGCCAAAACCTCTACATTTGAGAGGAAAACCCACAAGAATTCTTCTCTTCTTATAGAATCTTCAATTGACAAATTCCAAGACCTGTGGCCCTTGACCAAGACCCTCCAAGACCAAGTCCCTTGACGATCTTTCCTTCTAGTAGTTCCTTAGCAACTACTGCAATTTCAACTTCCAACATATTCTTCTGCAACTTCAACCACCCCCGCATTTGGTTATGTACAAAGGAGGGTGTGGAAGATACAGTTATCTATGGTTGTGCAGGTGGTATGAGTGCAACACTCCTGCATATCATGGCATATGACGTTATAGATCTCAGGTCCCCCAAATATATATGATGTTAGATATATTTGATTGATGCTAGAACTCAGTGATAGATTAGATGGTAGATATATCTAAAGACAACGATATATTTGATTGATGTAAACAATTTTTTTATGATACAAAGCATGTTGTTTTTTTCTTTCCTTGAAAAAAAAAAGAGCTTGGGTCCCCAATGATGTTGGAGGTAATCCTGATGAAATTCTTGTTTGCTTCAATCTGTGGATTACTCTGTTGGCCTCTTTCTAACTCTATGGTGTAATGCAACCACTACATTTTAATCTTGTTGAAATATGGGGTGAATCTCTTGTGGGCTACAGGCACAAATTGTTGGGTTGGGATGTCATATCTATCCATCTCAAATTTGTATTGAGACAAAAGACTTATTCTTTATGTTGCTCACTCTATGTCTACTTGGGTATGCTCTGGTGTTTATAACCTGCACGGAAGAGCTTAGTAAAGTTCTTTCGCTATTCTCTATTATATGTTCATTCGATTAGGAGTCCCAGGCCTCTCAGGCTATAGTTTTAATGTCTTGAGGATTTTGGTCTCTAGGAAAAAATTACAATTAGAGGAGCCAATTGTGGAGCAGGATTGGTTCAAAAAGTCAAGTGCTCTCTAATTTGCAGTTTAAGGACACACTGATTCTAGTTAACTCATATTAACTCTTAGAATTTTGATGGAAATTTCCTCTTGGTGGATACCAATGAGATATATTTGTTTATGTCCAATGAATCCAAAGTTGTCAACGCCATGCCACAACCCCCAGTGTGGAACTTAAACAATTAATGGAGAAAATTAATCAATTTTAGGGAGAATACCTACAATTGTCGCATAATTAATTGGTCTCAATCTAGATACCAATGAGATATCTTTGTTTATGTCCAGTGAATGCAAAGTTGTCGACGCCAGGCCACAACCCCCATTGTGGATTTTAAACAATTAATGGAGAAAATTAATCAGTTTTAGGGAGAATACCTGCAATTGAGGCATAATCAATTGGTCTTAGTCTAACCACTATTATGGGGTTGTTGGTTGCAACAACCACTATTATGGGGTTGTTGGTTGCAACCCCTAGGGTAGAATTTAAACAATTAATGGAGAAAATTAATCAGTTTCAGGGAGAATCTCTACAATTGTGGCATAATCAATTGGTCTCAATGTGACCATTGTTATGGAGTTGTTAGTAGGATATAAAACCTCAATGCGCAGAATGGGGTTGTTGGTCTCAACCCCTATAGTGGAATTTGAACAATTAATGGAGAAAACTAATCACTTTTAGGGAGAATCTCTGCAATTGTGGCATAATCAATTGGTCTCAATGTGACCATTGTTATGGAGTTGTTAGCAGGTGCAAAAACTGGAGTTGCTGGTCGAATATAGAACCTTAATGTGCAGCAACAAGGACAAGCTCCCTACTCTCCCCTACAAAGACAAGCTCTCTAATCTTCCATAACAAATTGAGGGTCTTCAATTTTCTATCAACATGCAGAATTCAAATCCCTCTTTCTTCAGTATTGACATTCAAATCCCTCTTTCTTCAGTATTGACATAAGTATAGTGGCACAAAACTTACCTGATCTCAATGTAATATTGATCTGTGTAACAATGTAGGTATTTGGTATATTTTTTTGTCTATATGCATATAAGAATAGTAGCCTAGATACAAAAGAGACATTTTATTTGGATGTTGTCAATTATTAATATCATATGCATGTTATTAATTTTTCTTTTAAAAAAATATATTTAAAAAAAAACGAAATTACAATATAGAAAATTAAATTGATTTATTATTTTTATTATTTTTAATTCAGCTGACATAATGTTTTATTATTATCATTATTATTTTAATAATAACGTTTCATGTTGTAATGTTTATAACATTGTTGTAATGTTTATAACATCTCTTGAGATTAGATTCTCCCTAATAGATTATAAAAAGTACCTCGAGAATTCACATTACAATATAAATATCTCAAAAAAATCTCATAACCTCTACTCCCATTTCTTAAGATTGAAACAAATCCTCCTCGCATTTCTTACCAATCTGATAATTAAGATTGAAATAAAAGTCCAAAAGCAATCAAAAGCAATGTCTAAGCAATGTCTTCTAGGAGTGACCATACGAAAAAGTCATCTTTAATGAAGTCATATAATCCTTTTCCAAATGGAAAATAGCATCTATAAAGCAAATGGCATGAACGAAAGGAACGGACAATAAGTAGCTAGAAACCTTTTAGTCAGTTAGGATAATTTTCGCTTGACATATTCATTAGAATTTCCTGTGCAGACGATTGGCAGGAGGTTTAAAACAATGGCCTTTTCCTTGTTCGGTTTTTTTTGCTTCTGACTATACCAAAGAAACATGTTCAGCAAAGTCCTTGCTTAAATTCAGAAAAGTTATCGGAATTGTAAAATTTAAGACCACTCATTACAAGCCAACAGATGAGTATTTGGCAACACAGATCAAAATGTTTTGTGATTTAAATTGTATTTTCAAGTACATAAATAAATTTAGCATCCTCAAAAAACCAACCATGG